>JAQFVV010013558.1:0-100258 GCA_028023455.1 Epiperipatus broadwayi | reverse complement strand
TTTGAATATGTTTTTCCAAATTACCAAGCCGACCTTTTTCTGATTTATCGCATTTGTTTTTTTTTATTTATCTAATTTCTATTATTTTTATATATATTAAAAAAAAACATGTATTAATTAATTATTTTGGATTGTAAATAAACTACCTTTTTTATTTTTTATTTAGTTTTAAGAACACGCATTTATTTCAAACAACAACTTGTTTTGATTTTGAAAAAAATACCTTTTTTTTTTTGGCTTTTAAGAAAGTTTTTTTTTGTTTATTGTCTGATTTCTGGTATTATTTTTATATCAAAAAAACAAGTATTAAGAAATTATTTTTGATTGGAAAGAAACTAGTATTTTTGACAACAACTTGTCACAGACGGCATCGAAAAGCGCGATAGCGTCTCAGGAAGGAGAATATCTCAGCGCTATGTGCGGGTGTGGTCCCGATAGTTTTGCTGCCAAAAGATGCATTAGTCTAAGCAAACTAACCATATGAATTCCAAAACGAGCTGCAACATCAGACATTTGATTTGTCTCACAACTGTTCTCACGCAAATGTGAATTTTTCCACGAGTTCTATGAAATCATGCTTGGGCATACCATTTCGAATTTGTTTTCACCTTTCAATCTTTGTATGGAAGTGCGGCGTCAGGCTTATAATTATTAGTATGTAATACTATGTCAGGTAGAGTGTAATATCATTATTGGAATAAAGATTTTAAAAGTTAGGGCCAGTTGAATTCCAGACATCCTTACATGATGCGGTAGTGATCTGTGAAGTGTGCGTATTTGCATATATTGTCGCGAAGTACAAAGCGGGGCGTCATATTAGGCGATCTGCAACAGCTAATCTGAACTGTTTGAGTAGACATAAGTTGGGCCATGTAAACAGCATTTTTATCTGTTTTGCACATAAACAACGCTGTCAAGTGACTTGTATGGACTAAACAACTAGTACCAAAAGTATTAATGATCAACTAAACTAAAAATAAAAACAATTGTTACTTTCAATTGATTATAAAAGTTGATTTTTTTTAAATGGATGAAATTCTATTTTCTCTTGATTGTAAAAAATTTTTTTTTAAAAAAAAATGTTTCATAAAGAAAATAATATTAAATCAATTTTTAATGTATAGCAAATTACCTTTAAAATGTAACAGATACTGTGACAGTATTTTTATTCTTCATTTTACTTTAGAATGATTACAAAAAACATCTGGATATTAAAAACAATACATATAAAAAATATTTTATTATGCTTTTTTTAACTTCAAATACTGCAAGCTTTTTTTAAAAATAATAAATACAAAAAATGTTTTATTTATTGTGCTCTAAAAAACCTAAAAAAAATAATTGTTTACTTCAATCACAATTGGGAGTTTTATATTTAATTTAAAATAAAAGAATAGGGTATTCAAAAATTAATTAATTCAATCATTATTTTTTACAAGTGATCGAATTAATTAATTTCTGGACATCCCACATTTTTATTTCAAGTTAAATAAAAAAATCCCAATTGTAATTGAAGAAAATAATTATTTTTAGGCTTTTTAGTACATGGTAAATAAAACATTTATTATAAAATATTTTTTTTATGTATTTAATTATTTCATTCATTCTTTAGAGACAAGCTAAGTAAGCAAAAGAAAATGAAATCCATATGAATATAATAGTATTAGAAAGAAATGAAGTCATATGTCACATGACCTAATTTAACAAACTTGTATTGCAAATGTTATATATATATAGAGCTCGCAAATAAGCTTTTAACAAGACTTGCAGAATATCCCCAATCCCAGACTGGTTACTGTTACTAGTTTCCTCAGTGAGGTGCTAGAATAATCAAGTATTAGATTAAAAATATTAGGACAAGCCCTGCCCTTTATCTAATGGATAACTATTAAGTAGAAAGTCTGAAATTTTCAGACATTCATATGTCTTCGAATCTAGCTATCTATAAATAGCCGAATGAGACTAAACCAAGTTCAGATACACCACATATTAATAACTAGCAATATAAAATCGCCAATGCCTTAATATATTAAGCAAAAAATAAAATTACAAAGAAATAAAGTCACACGATCTAATTTAACAAGCTCGTATTACAAATGTTATATATAAAGCTCGCAAATAAGCTCTTAACAAGCTTTGCAGAATATCCCCAATCCCAGATCAGTTTCTGCTACTGGCTTTCTCAGTGAGGTGCTAGGATATTCAAGCATTAGATTAAAAATACTAGGATAGGCCCAGCACTTTGTCTAATAGGTACCTATTAAGTAGAAAATCTGAAATTTTTAGACATTCATATAATAGTAAAAACATACATTTTGGGAAGAAAACAATTCATAACACTAACAAATAGGCGTGTTATATCATGTATGTGTGTGTATATTTTCTATTTATTTAAACATTATTTAATAATGTATAATTTTAAATTAATTATTAAAAAAGACAATAATTAAAAATAGTAATAGCGTATATAATTAATGCTTTAAAGCTTATAGAATAAATGCACATGGACATGTTAAGATTGACATTATGTTTAAAAGAAAATAATTTAAAGCAGTATCTTCAAGAAATTCAATAATTTTAAAAAAAATGTAAAAAGAAAATATTGTCTGCTGTGATCTAAAATCGTCATAACTAAAATTTAGTCCTAAAATCCATGGCAGGCTAAAATTAGAATATCTTTCTTAGTTACAGGAGCCAACTTCATAAGGAAAGTCTGCACAACATTTTAGTAAAATATTGTGGACTACCTCAACCGCTACAATAACTAAATAAATAAAACACAGGATTAACTTCAAAATAAATTGTCAACATTAAATATCATATATTAAATTCAAGAAAAAAAAAAAAAAGTCAACATCTGAAGTAAGTACATAAGATCTCTGAAATAAATAACTAGAAGATACCTCATAATTTATAATCCAAACTCTGAAATAAATAACTAGAAGATACCTCATAATTTATAATTCAAACTTGTTTGAATTTAAATTAAAGTTAAGAGTTATTGGTATTTCCATTTTGTACATAAGAAATTTGTAAATATAAACAGTACTTGACATTTATTGGTATACCAAGGCCAGAAGCATTTTCTCTTCAATTATACAGTTTCAGGGCCCTACAAGTATTTCTATGTTGTTGTTTCCCCCCCCAATTTTATATTAAGGAATATGTTTTAGTTTTTAAGTTTAAAAAAGTTAATAAATCAATTACAAAATTCCATTCAGAAAGTTTATTTCAATTTTTTTTTTATTAAATGCAACACTTTCATAGATTTTTTTTTTTTTTTTGTGAAATAAAACCACTATGGAACTGCTCAACAACATCTGGATTCATATTTAGCCAAATTTAAACTTGGTTGGAGTGCTTTTGGTAGAAATAACTTTATACTAAAAGGAAATACGCCTATGTGTTTGAAAAGGAAGGTTTTTAAAAAACGTGTTTTACCAGTTCTTACTTATGGATCTGACATTTGAACACTTAATAGAAGAGCAATACAGAAACTTCAGACCACTCAAAGAAGTATGGAAATATGCATGCTGGGAATAACAAGAAGAGATCGAAAACGCAATATATGGGTAAGAGAACAAACAGGTGTTACTGACCTCAATGAAAAAATTAAAAGACTGAAGTGGAGTTGGGCTGGACATATTGCTAGAAGAGATGATAATAGATGGACAATTGAAATCTTAAACGGGATTCCAAGAGATTTAAAAGACCCAGAAAGAGACCACATGTGAGATGGATAGATGAAATAAGAAAGTGTGCAGGGGTAATGTGGAAAAGAGAAGCTAAAGATCGGAGAAGATGGATTGAACTTGGAGAGACCTTCATCCTGTAGTGGAATGATAATGGTTGATGATGATGATGTGGCATCGAGTGCACAAAGACCAAGATTCATTTATGGCTGCCGATATAAAGAGTTCTTAATTATCCTTTTTTATAATTAATGAATAAAAGGTTTCACTTTTTTTATTGACTTTTATTAACATAATTAAAAAAATAAGCTCTTTACTAATTATATAAATGAAATTGTCAGAATTCAAGTTAAAAGTATATAAATAAATCTACCTTGAATATCATAATAATATTATATAAATTCATAACAAAACAAATAAATGTAGGCAATATTGGATTAGCAATTAAGGTTAGATAATCTGGATAACCCAAATTTAAATAATTCTTGGAAGTTCACTTTATATATGTTGAAAAATTAAATATTAAAAATAATAATGTGATTTAAATACTTCAAGTGTGTGGATTTATTTTAGTTTATATGTGCTTGCATTTAATATTATATTCATATATAATTAATATTAATAACAGATATGATTATGTTAAGTTATTGAAAGTTTGAAATAAGAATTCAGACAATAAGTATGTTTTCTATTGCTCTGACTTAAGTATGTAAATGCAGATGTGGTATTCCTGTTCTTATGTTAAAAGGGATATAGATGAAATACTTCTATTCTTTTGATAAAGAAATATAGATCAAGTACTTCTATTCTTATGCTAAATAATGATATGCATTGCCCACTGTTTGTATTATTGATATATTTCGTATGTTACAGAGAAAATCTGACACACGATTAGTTCACTACATAATGTATATTAATATAATATTTTATTGATATATTGCATATATTTATTTCAATTGCAGACAGATTTGTTAAGAAATATGCATTAATGTTATCTAATTATGATGAGAATCCAAGTCATATCTGCCCGATTGTACCTTAAATTTTGTGATTTATGTCAATGTATTTTCATGCAAATGTTTACCTTTTTATAGAAAACTGAGTGTGTGATATAAAATAACAAGATATATTACTGTTGGAAGTAAAATCCATATTCCTGAAAGTAATACATATAAGATGTGCTGCATGGATGGTTCACAATACCATGCAAATACGCTGTTAACTTCAAAATCCTATCTACAAATCTAATTCTTATTTAAATGTACATGAAGTAGTTAATAAATTAAGTGATCTAGTGTGCATTTATATCTAAGTGATACACTTGAATAATAGTGGAGACTATCAATACACATATAATATGATCATATATAATAATGAAATTCATCTAAAAGCTAAATGTAAAGTCTTTTCAGCACGATAGTTATAGAAAGTCTCAAAATTATACTTTAATAATCAAAGAAAAATTTGAGATATTTGGTCTTGTAATTTGATTAATAGACTGCATCATTTAAGCGCTTATCCCTCATTATCAATTTATTCATTTTAACTTTGGTGTTATCAAAATGAGAAGCAAAGCTATCCCTTTTAATTATAGTTAGAAATATTTTATTTATATGTTAATAAATATATTACATAATTTTACTTGTTTGTTGTCTGATTTATATCCACAATCATCTCATAGACTGGCCATCACATTATATCACTTAAACATATTTCCGTAGAAATTTTTAAAGCACCAAATGTAAGTAAATATTAAATGTATGTTAATATAATAATATCTAAATAAAACATTATAAAAAATAGTATTTTTTATCATGTTAATTAAAATTTATAAATAACCTATGTATTAATTTATAACTGCCTCAATAAAGATTTAAAAGTATATAGACAAATATCTCTCCATTATGTAGTTTAATTGTTATATGTTTGTTTATATCTTTCCAAATACATTTAACTATTAATAATAAAACAATTTAGTAATGAGCACAGTATTTCAGGTAGTATTTTTCTACTCTTATTTTCAAGTGTTGCTGGCTTGACTATTATCAGTGCTATCACAGGAATATAGACTCAAATATTATTGAATTTAAGGTAACAATCTGACAAAATGAAAAAACCTTGTCGATTCACAAATCTAAAGGCCTACTGGTTCAATTTCCTATGTTAGCACTGATACTGCTCAGACCATCCGGAACAAAAAAAAAACAAACAAAAATAAATAAATAAATTCATATTTTTCTAAAGACATTTAACAATTTAAATAGATGTTGGAAATAGTCTATCATATTAATAGAAGTAAAATACCATCATCACAAATCTTTAGGCAAACATTATTTTGTATATAGTTTTCTAAGCATGTTTAATTTTGTGAACTCTTCGTTCACTGTAAATATTGATATATAAATATTAATGTAATTTATCCAAAAGAAGCAAAATTTGTTATTTTGTTATAAAAAGATATTTGAAAATTGAACTTTTTTTACAAATAAAAAATGAAAATAAAGCTTATTATATATTGATAGTAAATTTTTATGTAGAGAATCTGAACATAGTATTTGTAAAATTTAATCAATTTATATATTTATTTAGATGTAAAACTATATATATAAATATACTTTTATGTATAAGTTAAGATTTATTTTTCACTCACTTTTTAAAATTCTACAATATTTGATATGAAGAAATTACTTTTAATATTTTTTGAAATATTAAAAAATATCCTTATAAATTTTACATTTCTACAATTATAAATGGTTATTATTTTACAATATTTTTATTAACATTGAAAAATAAGATTTTTTTTTTTGGTGCTTTGATATTAATTTTCTTCTAAACTCATTTTCATAAATATACCGAACTACAAGTTTTTTTTTTTTAAAATATATATGTATTATGGCAAATATTAAAAATTGTTAAATAAAATAAAAATACTTAAATAATAATAATACAGTATTGTTTTTTTCAAAATATAATTAAAAAATAATTTTCTTAACGAAGAAATTTTATGATAATTGTATATTAAAATGATCAATAATATTTAGCAAAATTCATATTTTTTATTCTTCGTGTTTCGAATCTATCTTTTCTTTTTTTTTTTAGAATGTATCTTCTCTTTCAAGAATGGCTGTGATTCAATGACTCATAATTACAGAAAAATAAAATAATAACTACTCAATTTGATGAACCTTTTAAATACAAATTTAAGTTTAATTGTGATTAAAATTGTGATTGACTTACAATACGAAGAAAAAAATTCGTTCCCCAACAAAAACAAATAATCAGCTAATAAAATAAAACGATTTTTATATATTTTATTGACCACAAGGCATTAGCGTTTTAATGGCAATTATTCCTTGTTTTAAGAAATTATTCAATAAAACAGATAAAAACAAGTAATATACAAGAGTTCTATTGATTTGCACTCAAAAATTATAAATATTTAATTTATTTAATGCACAAGTATTGTTTACATTATAAGCTAATTTATAAAATAGGTATTTCTGCTTTATTGAGATGTAATTCTATTAAAAAGTGCAGTATTAACATTATTCTTATAAGAATTTGACCATTGAGTGGATTATTTTGATTCCAATTACCTAAAAGGAAACAACTAGGATATATTGCATTATTTAAAAGTTCTAATCAATGGAGTTTTTTACTTTGATATTCCTTTTCTTTTTCTTTTTAAAAAAAAAACAATTAGAAAAGTGTTATCATTTATATCTGTTAGTATTTTTTATTTTCATCTTCAAAATACTTCAAACCACATATAAAATTAAAAAAATTGTTATTAATTTGTTGTAAAATATTAAATAAAAAAACAACAACATTGATATGTAATAGTAGATAGTTAACAATTTCAGGGTATATTGTAGTAGAATTTTATTAGGTATTAAAGAAAAAAGAAAAAGTAAGACATATTTGTAATCACATTTTATTTTGAAAATCAATATATCCTTTTTTTTTTAAAAAAAATCCTAATTTGTTAATTAAATGAAACCAAAAATACTTTCATAAATAATTTAGTGATTTTAATCCACATACTTAAATACCTGTTTTCTTTAAATTGCTTTGTAGAAAATGGACAAATCCAGTTTTCCAATTCTGTAATAATGTAATAATATAAATACAGAGAATTCAATGGGAAGAGAGAAATTACTATCTAATTATTGTTCTAGGCCATTCTTCAAATAAACTTCAAAAAATGTAATAATTTAATTATATGAATAAATATATCAATATTCATTTATTTTAGATAACCATTTTTTCACTTTACATATGAATAGAAATAGGTTATGTAAAAAAAAAAAACAGGGCTATAATAGAAGAGATAGTTTTGAATAATTCTACTTTTTAAAAAATTGCTTTATTTGTTAACTATTAGAAAATATAGTCAAATGACAAAAAAATAATCCCCTTACATTAAAGCTGTTTCCCACGAATCTCTGGTGTCTTCATTCAATGGAGTAAATTCTTCTTTAATTTTTACCTATATACACAATTAAATATATATATATTTATACAATTTTAATATACATATTATAAGAGCTTGAAATTCTACATGTCATAATAAGTAATATAAAATAATGTTGGGAAAAAAAAAGCATCATTAACAAGAATATCATGACACTAAGTATTCAATCCTCATTTTTCATTAATGTTTCTAAACTTTATTAATAACAATAGAATTTAAATTTTTAATGCTATAGTTCACTATATTCAACATATACAGCATATCCCAGATAAAAGATGTGAAGTTCTCTCTTCATGCTATCTGCAAGATCATCTCTGAAATCAAGGTGTTTTACATAATAATCATCTTGAAAAAAGAACCAGTTATCTTTTCATTGGGACACATTGTGTAAGATTACATTGAATACTATAAATCAACTGAATCACTATCATAAATCAGCTGATCCTAAATAATCACTTAAAATTTTTCCCCTAATTAGAGTGATCTGTCAGCAAATAAAGATAAGAGGTATTACTTCAAGAGTATAGTAATAATTTCAGTTATGCAAAATAAACTAACAATGACAAGAATTACGTATTATTTAAAAGCTGATCTTTGATTTAATTTACAATATTTTCCTATTGAAGACAATAACAATTCAATTACAATTCAAATGATAATCAATGTAAAACAGTAGGAGAGGAATATGATGATGATTGCATCTTATTTAACAGAGAGGCAAATAATTTTCAAACATGATCATTTATTTTACCACAGCACAACAATTCATAAAAAAGATAATTTAGTTTTTGTTTTGTATAATAGTATTCATATTTTATATTTGCATATAACATTTTTAGAATCATTATATTATATCTTAAATAATCACAACATAATGAAATATCTGAAATTGAACTAATAATTGCATATCTAATGAATGTATTTAAATTCATTTAATCTACCTGTTAATTACGTTTATTATTAGTTAAGTATCTAAATACAAATATTACATATCTATCATTCTACTCCTTTTTAAGCATTTTAAATATTCTTAACTATCCTCTTAACATCTATCAATCTTTTTCTTATTCTATC
Source organism: Epiperipatus broadwayi (assembly GCA_028023455.1). NCBI lineage: Eukaryota > Metazoa > Onychophora > Udeonychophora > Euonychophora > Peripatidae > Epiperipatus > Epiperipatus broadwayi. Next base: position 91,018 of record JAQFVV010013558.1, on the reverse strand, counting down.
TCTCTTATACTTGCTGCACGTCTTTGCAATACTTCTTTCAATTTCTTTTTTTTTGACTTGAAATATATACACAATTCAATTTTTCTTTCTCCTAATTTCTCCAATAAATCATCTTTTTATTTACTCTTTTCAATTATTCTAAACTCCTGGTCTTTCTTTCCAGCTTAGCACTTTTATCTTTCAAATCAATATCTATAAAGCTTCTAATATTTTTTACATCATCTTTTTATTTAATCAGCCAAGTAAAGTATCATTCCAAACAAAATAATTATCAAGATCTTTCTTTCAAACAAATTTTCTACAATTATTAAAAGTTAGATTAGTAAGTGGAAGTTGCATTTCATTTTCATTAATCATTATAAGTTATCTATCTACATTTAAAAGCATTACCAGTTCTATGGTTTTCTATCCAATTATTATTCTTAATGTTTTTATATAATCTTTTTTTTTGTTTTGTTTTATTTTTTTCATCTCAAATCTTTTGCAAATTTTATCAATTCTAGATAACATTTTGCAGTACTTTATTATCAGCAAATCTGATACAATAATCTCTTTGAATTCCAATGCTAACCCCAGAACTTTCAAACCAATACACATTTAACAATTTATATTAAATAAAACAAGATAACATCCTTCTTATAAAAATTTATCTGTTCAGTATGTGTATGTAGATTATTAAAAGTGACAAATATTTTCTGATACATATAAAAATTTTCTAATAAAAGCCCCCCCCCCCCCGAAAATATTTAACAAAATAACATGTTTTCAATGTTTTTTTCAAAAACAATGAAACAAATATTACAACCTACCTTAATCCCCTTATACTTTTCTCAGTTGTACCTCTTGACCTTCTAATGTTCATTAAATATAAACATGTCTAATCTACTGAAATTCCTTCAAGATCACAACTTCTTAGCTGCATGTGATTAAATTCAAATAATTTTTGAACACACATTTTCAGTGACTTTGTTTTTCTTTCACAAAATCATATCCTGAAAATAAAATTTAGTGCCAAACACTAGGGTCATAGAATACATTACAAATATCAACTAATTATCTCAAAGCTTTTAATAATTCAATTGGAATTTCATCAATTTCTTATGTTTTGCCATTTTTCATTTCAATTAAAACTTTTATAACTTCTCCCTGATTATTTTGCCATTTATTTCATCCTTATCAACTTGACTTTCTATCTTATAATTCATTTATATATTATTTCTATCTGTTTAATGTACCCACTATCCATGTTAATAAATTACTATTTCTATATACATTTATTAGTTCACTTCTGCATCATTTCTACCATCATATTTATCTTCGTAGCTTGCTTTTCAACTATCATCATATTTATCTTCGTAGCTTCCTATTCACACTTTCCAAAATCTTAATATAAGTCATAATTAGAAAAAACAGACCTGAAATAATAAATAATAGTCAATCTATTATAACTAGTTCAATGTAAATATTATTCTTAAATTAAAAAAATAATTTAAAATAAAAATTTCATTCACAAAGGCTATGAGAGCACTCACGACTGACATTTTTTAAAGTTATCATTTTATCCCTGTTTTGGTGGTCATTTATCAACAAAAAAAAAAAAAAGTTTTAAAAAAGTGGTCAATAAAATCTGTTGAGTGGTCTCATATTCCAGCATTCTGGAGATCAAGCAAAATAAATTCTGATTGACACCTTCAGCTGTGACAATATACCAGTATAAAGATTTGCAATTTTCACTGGCATATTTTTTTTTTTTTCCTTCTTTGCATCCTGTAGTAAATGATTATAATAGAAAGACAAAAATTCAATTCATCATAATCAAACATTTCTAAATATCATGTGTCTGAAATATGACGTGAAGATAGATTTCCAATAAAATACATTCTACATTCCAAATGTAGCAAATTTGGGACCAATCTAATTCTAATATTATTTCAGGAATTCTGTGATTTTGTTTTTCCAATCAACTTGTTTTATTTTACTACACAGTAAATTAAATCTATCTTTTGTTGTAATTCTTCTATTTTCATATAGTTCTTTTCTAAGCACTCTCCCTTAGATCTTTAATTCACAATTAAGCATTATTCTTTATATATTTTCTTACTTTCTAAAAAATTCCTATTTTTCCATTTTAATATCTCATAATTAATATAAAGCTTTTTTGTTGTTGTTCTCTTACTTTCTTCATAATAATATTTTATGAAATATTCTCAATTTTATTTGAATTTATTTTGTCAATCAGTCTACTTTTATTTATGCTTATTTTCTAATTCAAACAAATCTTTAAATTTTTCTCTAATATTAAATTTATCATTTGTCTCCTCCTTTTTCCCTTTCAACTCTTAATTTTTTTAAAAGATAAATTTCAATTCCATTACCATTAAATTATGATAAGAATCTATATTAGCCTCAAAATGCACACAAATGCTATTCATAAATCTATTGACAATCAAATGTACTAGCAAATCTTTATATAAATCTTTCTGATTTTTCAACATGTGTGCATTATTATCATGTTATTTCTTTAAAAAAAAACAACAACTAATAAATATTTATATCTCCGTCCTTCATTACTTCTAACCTATTTATTTCTACTACTTTAGTATCTATTCTGTTTACCATTGCATTTCAATCTCTCATTAAGTTTATATCTCTATTTTTACATATTTTTTCATTTACTTCATACAGAATGTCTATCTCATTATTGTATTACTGTTTTATGTATCTGAATTATTATTAGACATCTTGTAAAACCTTTGAATCCAACCTCCAGAAAAATAGCAGTTATAGAAATACTATTTATAAAATTGTCTTCGTTTTTGAATCCACAATAATACTCAAAGTTCTACAATATCTACTTTTCATCTATTATTATCTTCTTCAGATTTTACATAATCTTAACATACTATGTCCTTTCTCTTATATAATTGTTAACTCAAAAGGCATTAAAAAGGTGGTAGAAGACCAGAAAACTGGACGGAATTAAATAAAACACATCTAAGAGATGAAGAACCTATTTTAAAACAGTTGGTATGGCAGGGTCTAAACAGAAAAGAAAAAGAAAAAAGGGGTGGTGGTATAGGTGTTATATCAAAAAAATATTTAAATATTGTTAAATGTCAAGAACATTTGTGGTTTGAAATAAGGTTGGATAGTCAAGAATGGATGGTGGCTATAGTTTATATAGCCACTGTAGATAGTCAAATTATAATGGAATGGAATATTAACATATATGAATGTGTAGTTAAAGATATACAAAGTTTTAAAGAAAAGGGGAAGAGAATAATGGTTATAGGGGATATGAATGGACATATTGAAGAAACTGATGATAATAGATAATAAAAATAGACAGCTTTTGAAGAAATTTTGTCAGAAAGTGAATTTGAGTATTGGAAATTTATTAAATATTTATGAGGGACAATATACATGGTCTAGAAATAATATATTTCATACAATAGATTATGTATTGGTAGAGAAAGAGGGAATAAATAAAATACAAAAAATTAAGGTGTTTGATAATGAAGAAAAAGTATGTACTAGTGATCATAACTTCATTGTAATTGAAATGGTTAGTAATGTGATGGAGAATAGAAATAAAAGTAGAAAAATTAGTGAAGGATGCCGATGGAAAGTGAATGATAAGAATAAGTTGGAAGAGTATAAAATACAAGTTGAAGAAATCATGGAAGAGTGGGTTGGGGATGAGTATAAGGACTGGTGTAAAGAAGTAGAAAAAGTGGCAAATAGGGTTTTAGGTGAGAATATTCAGAACAATAAAAGTAATAAAAAAATGAGAATTAGTAAAAGTGTAAAAGAGAGGAAAGAAGAATGTAGAGAATATAAGTGTGCTATTAAGAATAAAGAAAGTGAAAAAGATATTAATACTAAATGGAAAAAAATACTTAGAAAAGAAGAAGTTAGCTAAAATAGATAATTGTATAGAGAGAATTAAATTGAATAGTAAATTGTTGGAGGATATTAATAAAACTGGAAGACATGGGAGTAAAAAATTTTGGAATTACATTAAAAGGAGGAATGTAGGGGAGAGAGAGATAGTATTACTAGATGATGAGAAAATAGAGTTCTAGCGAAGATTTAGAGATAATTTTAAATAGATATGTAATGAATATAGAAAAGATGTTAGATGTGAATGATAGAGTGATAGAAAACACGAAAGTATATAGTAATGGAAATATTAGGTTTTCAGAAAATGAACTAAATGAGGTAGAGAAGAAATTGAAAAGTGGAAAGGTAAAAAATTTAGATGGATGGCCAGCAGAGATGATAATGAATTTAGGATATAGGGCAAAAGTAAAGTTATTATCCTGTTTTAATAAAATGGCACAGAATAGAGTTTTCCCAAGTAGTTGGAGTAATACAAGAGTAAGATTATTATTTAAAGGAAAGGGTAAGGATCATAGAAAGTTGAATAATTATAGATCAATAGCGGTAACATCAGTTTTATATAAAGTTTTCTCGTATATGGTGGCTAGAAGAGTTGTAAAATGGATGGAAGGGAATAATGTGATGGGGGTAATGCAAGGAAGTTTTAGATTAGATAGGCGTATAGGAGATAGTTTATTTGTAGTTACACAACTTACGGATATGAGTAGGAATCCAGGTAAACAGTTATATATGAGTTTTATAGATATAGAGAAGGCATATGATAGAGTAAATAGAAATAGATTATGGATTAGTTTAGCAAATTTGGGAATGGATGAAGCTTTAATAGATATTATTAAGTAATTATATGAAAATAATTATTATATATATCAATTAGGGAATATAGAATCAGTTAAAGTTAAAAATAGAGTGGAACTAAGGCAAGGATGCCCTATGTCACCTATTTTGTTTGTGTTGTATTTGAGTGAAATGGAAAGAGCAATAGAAAGATTAGGAAGAGGGATAGAGATAACGTTAATAGGTAGTAAGGGTGTATATATTTTGTCAGGTCTTTTTTTTGCGGATGATATTTTTTTGTGTGCAGAAAGAAGATATGAAAGTTATGCTGAGGACATGTGCAAGGGTGGGTAAAGAGATGGGTATTAAATTTAATAAAGAAAAATCAAATATAATGATGGTTAATACTGGGGAAAGAGAAGATGTAGAATTTTTATTGGGAGATATTAAGTGTGGTGAATAGATATAGTTATTTGGGAATTAATTTAAGTAATCAGAAAAATTATTTGGATGAATGGGAGAAAAAATTGATAAATGAAGCAAAGAAAAGAAAGGGATTGATAAAGAAATTAACAGTGTTTTCATATAATAAATATCATGTAGTTAGAATTATATGGAAAGGAGTTGCAGTAGCAGGGTTAACATATGGTAATGATGCATTATATGTTAGTAAAGAGGTATTAAATTATTTAGAAAAAGTTCAAAGGGAAGTAGGAAGACATGCATTGGATGCAGATGTATGGACAGCAAGGGAGGCAATTCAAGGAGAAATGGGATGGTCAAGTTTTCATATGAGAGATGCAAAAAGTAAAATGAAAATGTTTGGTAGATTGCAGTTTATGGATAATAAAAGAATAGCCAAAATAGTATTTAATTGGGTTATGAGTAAAGGGTAGGTAACAAGATGGGTGAGAAAGGTAATGCGGTATGCAAAAGATTTGGATAAAGAATTTATATCAGTATATTTGTATAAAAGATGGGATGATTGTGTTAAGAGGATTGTTGAGTGTTGTAGTAGTAAGGAATGGGATAAAAGAATAGATTTATTAATAAAGAATAGGGAGTTAGAGAGATGGAGAAATAGTATGGAGAATAAAAAGAGTTTAAATATATATAGAAATAAACAGAATATTAGGTGCAAGTTAATATATGATAATAGTAAGGAAAGTAGTTTATTGTTTAAGACTCGAACAGGATCTTTAGCTACAAGAGAATATACATGTAAATGGAAAAATATGGGTGATTTATTTTGTAAATTATGTAAGGAAGGAATAGAAAATATTAGGCATTTGTTAATCTGAATGTAAATGTTTGAAAACTGAAAGGGTACATATAATGAAGTTATGGAAGAATAAATATGAAAAAAGTGATTATACAGAAAGTGAATTATTGGTTTTTATGCTGGGTTTGGGAAAAGATAAGGGGGAATTAGATATTAAGGCTATAGAGTTGACAAAGATTATGTTGTGGAAATAGGATGGAGCAGAATATGGGAAAACTTAGAGTGGGGAATGGAAAATTAAGTGGCTAACAGGTTTATTTGGGCATAATTGCTTAGATATTCTTGACTTCGTTTAAAGAGAAGCCATAATACATCACACACTCTTGAGGTTTATTGCCTTAGTAAATATTACTTATGTAATCAACGGGTATTAAATAAATTTATAATTATATCGTATTAACATATATATATACTCCCCTCCCTTTTTTTAATATACATATTATTTTTATACAATAAATAAAACCACATTAACTACAATTAAATAATTATATACATATATTATACACCATAAATTATATACTACTTTTTTATAAACTCTATCGAATTAATTATATACATATACTTTGTATATTAAACTATATTGTATATCATTTTTCATATATTTCTAATAACCACACCTACAAATAAAACCGTATTTATCTATAATTAATTAATTATTTACATATATCATACATATTAAATTTTACAATTATCCCTTAATGCCCATTTTCTACTTAACTTTGCTGGACCTTTTAACTGAATTAACACATTTGCTCATATTCTCCTGAATGTATAATGTCTCATAACATTTCCTTTTAATATAACTTCCATATGTTCAATACATCTCATTCTATGACCAGTATTTAAGTAATGAACATATGCTCCTGAATTCATATTCTTTCTATCAATAGCCCTATTATGCTCCTTCCCCCTTTTTATTGCTGTTTTCCCTGTTGGACTTATATATATCTTACTGTAGCTCCTACAAATTATTTTGTATAAATCCTATTTTATTTTCTTTATTAATCTCTCTCTTCACATTTGATACCCATTTTTCCAATGATTTACTATTCTTCCAAGCAATTCTTATATTCTCATTCAATTTCCCTTTTCCTAAAAACGTACATACATCTTTATAATAAGGTACTGATATCCATTTATTATCGACCCATCCATCTTTATTTCTATTTTCCATTTTCTTTCCCAGGATATACTTTATCTTTACTCTTACTATTCAAAACTCTTCTAATTTTTTTTATTACATCCCATTTTTATATAATCAATAATAATAAAAATATTTAAAAAATATATATATTTATTTTTATATAGTTGTTTTATTTCATTTGTGATGGAATCATTATTAATCATGTGAATATGTTTGATCATTGTTAAGGAACATTATTTGTGTATGTCTTTGTTCTGACAATAATTGTTGATTAAGAATATATTCAATAAATGGCTGCTCAAAATTTTCAAAATTTTTGGAATAAATTTATTTAAGAATTAATTAAATGTCTAAAGCTATGGTTTACTAAATATTCTTTTCATAAGTTTGCTTGTTCTTAAAACATAAATGTTCTTAAAACATAAATGTTTTTAAATTATTTTAATAAAATGTATCATGAGAATATAATGATTTGTCTATTTGCATTATGTTTCAATTTAAAGTAGGGTCTACTTTACACTATTTTTGAAAAATCCTGTAAAAATTGCTTTAATTGTCTAACATAGGATCTCAAAAAAAAAATCTAACATCTTCATTATCAAAATATTAACTATAAAAATTATTTTATATGGTTGACAAAATAATTTCATACCAATTATCTATATGGTAAAGTTGAAACTACAGAGTAGCCCATTGCAGTAACTTTGTGGGTTATTATAAATAAGATGGGGCTGAACAATGATATATACTTAAGCCGATAAGTTAAGATTAAACTCTCTAATTTATTTGTATTTATATGTTGGACTATTTCCACCATCTAATATGGGTATTGAATGTCTTTAGAAAAAATTAACTTTATTTAAATATTCCAAATACATTCAACTGTTAGTAATAGCACATAGGTTATTATATGCACAACATTTTGAGAGGTATTATTCTCCCCTCCTTTTCAGATGTTGCTGGCCTGACCAGTGACATGGGAATCGAACCTGGAACCTTAGATTCTTGAGTATTAAATTTTAAGGTAAAACTCTAACCAACTGAGCCATCCTGTCACAGTTGAATAAATTTGGAATATTTAAAGGTAATCATCTGAAATCCGGGCATGGCTGCTTGGGGTGTTGATGCTATATAAAATCAATCAAATGTAACGTTACCGGGCCGCCGCAATTTTTTTTTATATAACATGATTTTTTTTTTTTGGTTAAACAACTTTTTATTTCATTTATAACATGATTTCTCTTTTATTAACAAATTTTTATATTCATTTTTTTTTTAATCTGACATTTTTTTTTTTATTCAACAAATTTTGGTAATTTAATTTTGAGTTTATTTTTCTGATTTTAACAACTTTGGACTGTTTCAGGTAGAAAAAACTTGTTTTAACCCCACTGAAAAAATATAACGGTACAATTATTTGGAACTTGTTTCGACTTTGTTCTACTTTTTTTTTTTTTTGGTTGACCTGGACTAAATTGTTTTTATACTTCTTATTAAATCATAAGTAACTTTTGTGTTGTTGGGGGTTCAAAAAATTGTTTTGAAACCCCCATCCCACCCTCAAATCAATAATTGTAACAAAAAATCAATAACCTTTTATCACTTTTTACTTTGATTTATATTTCGTTTGAATTAGCCTTTTTTTTTTTTTTTTTTGTTGGCTTCTACAATAAACAGCTTTTTTGGGGGTTTTCATACTGTTATTATTAACAAAAAGTAAACAAAAACAGTCATTTATTTTAACACCACTTGCTTTAACCCTGCTGAAAAAATATAATGCAAGTATTTGGGAATTGTTTCGAATTTTTTCTACCTTTTTTTTTTTTAGTTGACTAAATTGTCTTTCTTCTTATTAAATCAAAAGTTTTGTGTTTTTTGGGAGTAAAAAATTGTTTTCAATCCCCCACCCCCACAGTCGGATAAATAATTGAAACAAAAAGTCAATAATTTCTTTTTTTTTTCAACAACTTTTTCTCACTTTTTACTTTTATTTATATTTCGTTTGAATTACCTTTTTTTTTGGCTTCTACAATAAACTGCTTTTTTGGGGGGCTTTCATATTTTGTTATTATTAACAAAAAGTCAACAAAAATAGTCATTTATTTTAACCCCACTAAAAAAAGATAATCCAAATACTTGTCAATTTCTAATGAAATAAAAAAAAAAAAGTACACAAACTTTGGATTTTTGGAACTTATTTAGTATTTTATTACTGTAATAAAAATAGTCTGGTATTTGGAGGACATTATGTGCCTGAAAAAAGGACACAGCCTCCCTCACTTTCTGTACTCGGCAATTCTGAAAAGTTTAAAATTTGCATGTTCTTCTCAGACCTTTTATTGGTCTCTTATATTTTCCCCGCTGAAACGTGATTTAGCGTGTGAGCTTAGTCAAAGCATGTTCGAACATACCCTTTGCCAATTTTTTACATATTAACATTTTTTTAGGGAAGGGTGGGGACCATACAACAATTATTAGTAATTAACAACATTATTTAAATATAAATGACATAACTCTAGTATGGAGATTTGAAAAGTTGTACAGACTTGCAATTAAAACACCTTCAAGCGATACCGTAACCAGCTATGAATAGAACAAATGCGCGTAAATAGTTTCGAAGCACAAAACAGGCCATAATATTTTTGTGCAATGTCATGTAAAGCGGCCTGCTAATGGGTTAATACAATATAAATGTTGTATTAGCCATAAGGCTGGCCGCAGAAATGGCATTTTTATGTGTTTTGATACATAAACAACGCCATCAGGCGGCCCGTGCCCGAATTTCAGATGATTAGTCATTTAAATAAAGTTAAATTTTTCTAAAGACATTCAATACCCATATTAGATGATGGAAATAGTTCAACATATAAATAATAACTAAAATACCATCATCACAAACCTTCAGATTTCTAATTTATTGACTCATAATATAATAATCGATATATATTCTCAAAAAAATGTAATAAAAAATTCTTAGCATCATATTATAACACAAAACATTACTAAATAAAGAGATAAATGAAACATAATAAATAATTCCAAAATGTAATAAATTAGGATTTATTATGATGATTTGCAATGACATCTATTCAGAAAAAAAAACTCATGTAAACAAATGGAAATTTTAGGTTGCACTTTCTAGCTTTATCAGATAATATACATAAACAGTATATATTTTATTTAATTTAGTTACAAACTAAAATTATCACAACTAAAATATTTTTAAAAAATTTTTTGTTCTTAAATTTTAACTTGATTCTTCAGAACAATAAAAAACTTTAAAACAAATCTTATGAAATAAAAAAGGAGCAAGCACTTTTATCTGATACTGATTTTCAAAAAAATTAAATAATTTTAAGAAAAAAAGCCATACAAATTAATATGAATGCAATTTTTAATTTGGATGTGTGATTTTCTAAAAGAGAAATACGAACTCATGGAAATGTGTGAAAAGCATTATTTTATTTATTTTTTATTTTTTTAAAAAAACTATTCAAACTAATGTAAACATAATTTTTAAATTTATTCTGTCAGTTTACAAACTGTATAAATATTTTCAAAACAAAGTGAAGATAATTTTAGAATTTATGCATAATTTTATAAAAAAAGCAAAACAAACTAATAATGATCATTTTAAAATTTAAGATATCATTTTATACAAAAACAGTACAATCTAATGAAGGCAAGTGGCATAATTTTAAATTTAAAAAAACCCAATATATTCCTGGATCATATTATTGATAGCGGAAAAGTTCTATGAATATTTTGACGAATGTTAGTAAGAGGTCTAGACACTTGTGATATTTTCCACCAAATGTGATCTAAATGAGGCCTTTTTACTAATGAGCACAGCATCCGATTACCACTAATCTCTACACGAAATTACAAACAACCCAAATACTAGTAGTTAAAATAATTGTTTGCTTTGAATAGAAAATGCCAATTTCAATTCATAATTCTGAAAATAGTTTGACAACGGAGATTGAATTCAATGAAAAATATACTGTTTTCTCTCTTCTAAATAATATGTTAAATATTTTATTTCAAAAATTATAATCAATAGCCAAAATCATTTATTTGAATAATTTGAAAAAATATATCAGCCATTTTCTTTAATCCAAAAATGTCAATTTTAAATAGTTTGTTTCGAAATTTTAAGAATGAAAATTGTTTGTTTGAATTTTTTTATCAATTGACATCTTAATATAGCTTTCACGGCACTACTTGGTATGTAATATTTGAATTTATTATGTTTAACATCTATGCAAATAGTATCAATATTACAATAAACTGCATAGTATATATATATATTTAAATGAAATCAAATAAGATAAATGTCACAGCATATTTTTAAAAATTAACAATTTTTATTGATGAAAGACAAACATATAGCATTATTAAGAAGCTATTTGATATTCATAAATTTTTTTGAAAAAATATTTATGATTAAAAATAAATGGTAAATAAGACGAATATTTAAAATTGAAATACTATCATAAAATAATAATAATTAACAAAACTTACCTTTTTCTTTGATTGCCTTGATATAACAGAATCTTCTTTATCTTTAATTTTATTTTTACATTTCTGAAAATATACATATATGAAATAGAATTAGCATATATTGCTAGGTGAAAATTCAAATATAAAATATCTATCCCCCCCCCCCCAAGTATAAATTAGATGATTTATAAATAATTTACTATTTTTTTTCAAAAATTAATACAATAATTAACTTACTGACAATTTAGTTGCTTATACACATTTATCTCAAAAACATTTATAAATAAAACAGGCAAAACCCTCCATACAGTAGTGCCACTCAATGCAAGCCAGAATAATCAATGGATGCCAGAAGGCTTGTGCATAAAATCCCTATCTAGTGCCTACTCATCCAATATTCCCAGGCTAGTTTCTGGCTGGTGCCCTTTGTCAGTGAGGAGCCTTGGATCTGAGACACTGCACCTAGATCTTAGGATCTAATGCAACCCTCCAGAAGCCATCTTTTATCTCTACTTAACTATAAAACTATGAGAATTGAAAACACAATAGTATTTTCAATCTAAGCTCATTAGCTTGTATAACTAGTCTGGGGATATTGGATGAGTAGGCATTAGATAGGGATTTTATGCACAAGCCTTCTGACATCCATTGATTACTCTGGCTTGCACTGAGTGGCACTAATGTATGGAGAGTTTTGTCTGTTTTAATAGCAGTTATGAACAAGCATAAGAAATGGTTATCATGTGATGTTTGGTGGTTTCATACATTTATAAATATCGGTGAATTTCTATTTTATAATTATTGATGCATATATATTATAAAAATTTCCATTTTTTAATCATTTGTATAGAAAATAACCAACAAAGAAAAATTATATAATCTTTGATTGCTTATTGTGGTGTATTGTTAATTCTAGAAGATAGTACAAATCACACACACACACACATAATATCTATCATTCCCCAAATATTATATTATTTCAGCAGTACTAGTCTTACAAATAAAAGATAAATCTGAATTTAAAAAGCTAGAAATTAGTTTGGAGATATTGGATGATTAATTACTAGATAGGAATTTTGCGCACACACCTTCTTACATCCATTGATTACTAAGGATTACACTGAGTGGCACTACTATATAGAAAGTTTTGCTACTGTAATAATAGCTTAAGAAAATATAAAAAATAATGATCATGTGATATTTTAAAGATTACATATACATACATTAAAGGATGCTTTTACAATGTTTCCAACAACTCCAATCTTTCCTATTATTGTTCTAATTTTCAAACACATATACCTATCCTTTCTTAAGTTCACCATAATTTTTTTTATTCATTACAATTTCTTCCTAATATATTTCCATAATAATTCTACCTTCAAATATATGACCAAACCAATTATTCATCTGTTTTTTAATTTAAAATATTACTAGAAAATACAAAATAATTATTTAAAAAAATGTTTGCTATAAATTGCGAAATAATTAATAATCATATTTAGTATTGAAGCGAAATCTGAGATTTAGATTGCGCTTCACAGCCCACCTCAAATCTTCTGCTACCAAGCCAAATTCAAATCCTATTCTTGTGTATATATTCCACTCACTAACACATTTTTTGTTGTTTGTTTTCTTTCTTGATATATTAACCAACATACTTCTTAACGAGGATGTATGCGTAAATATCCGAGTTTAAATCACAAGAACAAAAAAAGGGAAAAATAATAAATATAGTATTTAAAAAGGGGGAATACATGCGTAGCGAATACGTATACGCAATAGGTTAACATATATGCAATAGGTAACGGAGGATTAATTGTAATATCAAAATGTATCATATTTTCTGTATTGTTTTTTATTTATGAAAGTTATAGTAATTATTTAATAATTGTGGCTCAGATGTATATAGATATTGTAGAGACAAACCTACTGAGCAAATATTTACTAGAAAAAGTTTGTTATATGTCAATCTATAAAATTTTGTCTTTTAAATTATTTTTTGCTATTAAACTATACTTTTCTCTTTAAATCCAATATGGAAGATGCAATTGTAATTAGTCAAAAATAAAAGGTGAAAAACTTAATCTTGTTTTCTTCTAAAATAACTTTAATTTAAAGTTTCTCTAAAATTAAAATTGGAAACTAAACTAATTGATTTACTTTTGTCATAAACATTTATTATCAAGTTAATTTCGGTTTGAATACATATTATCTAACAATGGCATCTTCCAGCACAATGGGTAAAGCTTATGTAGAAATTCTTTTAAAAAATTAGATTAGAAAATGATTAGTGGTAACCAATCAAGAAAGCATTCCAAAAATACCGGGGCATAGTATAAAATGAGCTAATTGTGACCAGGAGAAGAACTAAAAAAGTCAATGAAAGCAGTTGTCAAATAAATCCACGCTCCTTTGATTTCAATGTGTTGTGAATAAACCCACTTCACCTTTTTCATCGTTCAAGATGGCCCTCCCTGAAATCTGTGCTCAGGATCCCGATACTCATAAACTATAACTATATGCCTGTTTGTTGAATAATGAACTTACTACCTGCCTGAATAACTATGCTCGTCAAACTAGATCTAGTTCTCCGAGGGAAATCTGAACATCACCAAAAGAAAAGCCAAGTTTGTACAGAGGTAATAATTTCCAAGTGCTGCTAGACTCTTAAATTTACATTGAATAATTTCAAATCTCACTTATCTGTTTCTTTATACACTTTGTAAAGCCTTCCTTGTAAAATTAATATTAATTATGAATTAATCAATTTGTAAATTCTTACCTCGTTAGTCAAATATACTCTGCTCTCTATATATAACTTAGCAGTAATCTCTCCTATATTAAACCTCTCCTGAACAATTATTATTTCTTAATTTCATATCTACGCGACAATATTTTTATTTTCATTATTATATTTTATATTTTCGTATACTAAAATATGTCGATAATTTCCCCCAGATTCACAAATGTCTACGCTATCTCTTTTAAAACCCCTTCCTTACTTTTCAGAGGGTGATTAATCTAGTTTTTAATAAAAAAAACAAAAACAAATTTGTTATTCTTATTATAGCGGATGCCTACGAGTCTGGGAGACTAAAATAAAAGACCATCAGATAATTATGGTACAATGTTATTTTCGAAAAACAGAGCAAAAACTGTTTTCTTAGAAATTTTTTTTTATTATAAATTAAATAATAGCGCCAACTTCTAAAAACTTTAAATATACTTATATGAATTAAATCAATATTATTTTCTTGAAATCACTAACCACCACCTACTTTATATATATCTAATAAGATGTAAGGTATTTATGAAAGCACTTAAAACCAAAGATTTGTATTGGTTATATGTTGTGGGAAGCTTTATGTGTAATTTATAGTAATAAAAGAAAAAAAAAAAAGGGGGGGGGATCTAGTTCTATGAGCTATTATATTAGCATTAATTTTACTTCTCCCATATCCATGTAGTAAATCAAATCATACCGGTACGTTGGGTCTTTATCAATAAAGATAGGTAATAATTGTTCTTAGTTTTTAAGTTTGTATAATTATATTAATTCAAGTGTTAACGTGTATACTGGCCTTTAATTTATATATTTGTGCTTCGTTTTCTGGGCGTATCCGGAAAACCTGAGTCATGTCTATTTTTACTTCCAATTCCAAGGACAAGGTTTGTAAACTCCTTGGGACTTCTTCGGCGCTAGATATTATTGCGTAAGGTCCGCTCTGGCAAAAGTCCAGCCTATGGCAATGCAATAAAGCGCATTCTTCGTTTTGTGTGTGACCCAACCCTGCCAACGTTTGCAGAGTCATCTTCTTTAGCCGTAAATTAAAGCACCTTCTTGGATCTTAGAATGGATCTTTTCATTGCCATCATACACGTACCGTTCGCTCATATTTCATTTTCACTAAAGCCTATCAATGCTCATAAAGTGTACTGTTATGATTATGCTAAATGGATTGTCATTTTTATATTCTCATTCATATTTTTATACACGCTGTTTCTGCGACAGTGATTGCTTCCTAAATTAGCTTCCCACATACGTTCTTATTTCGCAAATGTGAATATTTTGTTTTTTAGTAATCAAGTATAATTACCGTTTGCCATCAAACTCAATAATCTTACATATTGGTTCGAGTGCTGTTGTGATATTAATGGTGGATTTAAAGAACTTTAAATAACTGTAATCCAGCGCTATTAAAAATCTTAGGTATACCATGTAATCTGTTGATTATTGACATATAAATAGCCACATTAGAACAAAGCGGTAAATTATTTGTTATTGCAGCATAACTTGAATAAGTATGCTCGTTTTATAGTATTGTAAGAGGGGTTAATGTTGTCTAAGGGAGATAAATACCCATTTTTATTTGTATTTTGATACAAATAACGTAATCAATCATATACATCTCAAGTTAACTTAATAAATCTTATATATATTTCTAAACACCAAAGTCATTGTTTCATTTATTGAATAGTAATAATATTTGATGTTATATAAAAGGTTTAATTTACTAGGTGATTAAATCTCGCTAACAATAATATTCTATACATGAATAAATTGTCACGGCTTTGCGATACTGGCGGTGAAAAATAAATTAGATCGGTATCATTTGAATTGTTGCTAATAAGATGGCAGATCTAGAAAATAGGCAAATGGGGCAGAGTTCATGACTTATGTATCTTGCGCATGATTGGACTCGAGCTACTTTTGCCTAGATGCTAGATCTTGTTATATGAACAGACAAAACCGACCGGTACAGTATTTAGCAAATTATAAGCTTATCCATATGAACATGTCTAAATAATCAATATATTATATTTTTTTGAAAATATAGTATATATTTTATAAAAACATATAAGCTATAAAATTATTTTTTCTATGCTAGCATTTAGTATAGTTAAAATAAATATAATAATATGCAAAAGCTGACAAACAAAGGTTGTCTGACTAATTCTTATAAAAATTCTATAATCAATTCTTAAGTTCTATTTATACTATGAATATATTAAGTTTTTAGAGTAACAAATGATGGCAAATTTCTGCAAACAGTGAATAAGTACTGGAGCTAGAATATAATACTCTTTCATTTAGTTATTCAATCAGAACTTAACAGACATACATTCATTTCATAAACACTTTACATGATCAAATGTCAATGTTAAAATTTGTTCATAATGTTGCCTTCTATATATAAAATTAAAAATAATCAATTGAAAACCAAATTGAAATAGACAAGTCACCATAAATAAATAAAAAAGTATTTTATACATCAATAGATAAATAATAATTATATCGATGGAATGAATATGAAATTAAAATTATAAATTAAGTAATAAGTACATTAGGATGTAGATGACTAAATGGATGATGAAAATAAGTAATAATTAAATAATAAAATGAAAGGAGTCTGAAAATAAAAAGAAAAAAATGAAGATGTATCAGAATAATGAATGATTGAGATGATGGTAGAATAAGAGTTAATGGATGATTAAGATGATAGTGGAATAAGAGCTAGTGAATGGTGAAGTAATTAGGATAATGAATTAGGATGAAAGAGGAATAAAGAAAGATTGAAATGACAGATGAAAAGAATGATGATGATGGAAGATGATGTCCAGAACTCTAAATTGATATTGAATTAAATGATCATCAGATAACTAAATAAAATAGGGGTTCCAAGCTTACCTAAAGCAGAATATTCACCATAAAGTCAAAACAAGCTATACATTTAAGACAAAAAAAGCAATTTATACTTTAAAGTTTGGTTGACTTTTCTTAAAACAGTGAATGTAACACAACTCAAATCCAACTACAATAAATAATTAGATATAAAATTTACCATAAATTCAAATCCTATATTGCAGAGTAATAAAACTTATTCTTCTCAGGGTTCACATAACTTAAAGATTGTTATATAAGATATACTCGGGTCAGTGAGAGGGATTTTGCCACTACCCAAATATAACACACAAAACAGTTCTTAATACCAAATCGAATTAACAAACAATATTTATTAATTTCAAAGAAACTTTGTAAACTCCATAACTATTATATACTTGGGAGCTTCAAGAAATATGAATAACTTTTCAATAATAGCTAAATACAATAACTTACCAACTTCTTTTCTCAATTAATTATAAACAATGTGATCAAGACCAGTGAATGATAGATCTGCGGGTTCAAATAAACTGATTAAACCAATATTAGGTGTTTATCTTTTAGTATACCACTTAAAATAATAAGCACTCTAGGTTAATAATATTTGATTATTAAGTAATGATGCCTTAGATGTACTCAGAAATCGCAGAGCTTACCAAAATTATTATGGTATACCAACATATAGTTATTTATACTATACTGATCAATGATGATTTCCATATAATCAGATGATATGTCAATAGCAATAACAATAAGGTGTGTGTGTGGTGATTAGCAATAAGACTACTGACAACTAAATAAATTTTTAACACAACAAAATTTATTTACATTATTTACAAGTTTATTTCAGACACATTGCATGAAATAAGACAAAATCATTAAATAAAATCAGGGATTGAGAATAATTGGTATCCCATTGACTATACACATAGTAAGTAAGACAAATTAATACAGTGATATTCATAGTATCACTATTATTATTGGATATGTTTCTATTATTATTCTATCTCATAGAATAAGATAGTTAAACTTTCTTTAAGCTAACTTAGCATTTAAATTGTAAAACAAAATATATTTAGGTCTTTGGGATATACTCAGCTTTTAAATCTAAAACTCTACGTTATAATTTAGTCTATTAAACTGTAGCTATTTTATTTGTCCGAATATGATAAGAGCAATTATCATATGCAGCACAATTAATAATTTATTATCATTTACTATAAAAAGATTCATTGTATTAATGTGGGGACAGACATCATAAGTTAAATGCACACATAACACCCACAACATTGACCATGTCCACAATCTAATCATTTAATAGTTAACTTATCTTACCGATCCATTGGCAAGTCACTGCTTGATGAAGATAAATCCACATTGCCCATGTGTATCTCTTGCTCTTTCATATAGAAGTTCTACAATCACTAGTAAGTTTTGGGTTGGTTTGTTTATAAATTGATGAAGATCCTACGTCATAAAAACACTATTCCAATTAAGCAAACACTATAGATAGACCAGTGTCCCTTAACCTAACTTTATTTTATTCTTGCTATTTGATTTTGAAATACTAAACTTCATACACGGTAAAAAACTAACTATATAACCCCATGAGGGACCAAACAATAAAGGGAGGCTCTACAAAACAACATGATAATTGTACAACAATATGGCTAATTCTAATGCCTTCCCATAGGTATATAAGTGTGGGCATTGCCTCATAACACAGAAATAGAATTCAGATCATAGATATCATCCTCTCTTGGGATTAACTATGCTAACTAAGTACTAACTATTTAATCAGCCTCAACAAAATCATCCTCTCATCTAATCAGCAATGGGAGATTCTCTATCAGCCCATGCAAAGTATTAATATATGTGGCACATACTTATCAGCTGAAAGCTGTCACAAATCTTTATTAATCCAATAGCAAGACAAAATAATCCTAATAATAAAAGTGGAAACATAAATATTCCATTTCACAATGCAGAAACTATTAATGTATTAATAAATAAACCACCAACATATAAGTCAAATGACCATTAATTATTTTAAAATAATAATTATACTTTTATTATAGAAAATGCTTATATTAATTATTTCATATAATAAAACAATTGGGTCATTATGAGTATAACTGGGACAAATTTGGGTCTGTTTGTTTACCTTTTAATAAAATATTAAAATCTGTTTTAAATAAAAATGTGAGAGATAAATAGCTCTCTCACTGTCTAAATAAATGATATTTAATATTATGTTTTCCCTTACCTGGGAAAATAACAAAAATATGTGTAATAAATGTATATATCCTTATACATTTCCTCCTCCTTACTAAATCTATTTTATACCACAATAAATATATATATATAAAATCCTTGAATAATACATGACAAAAAAAAAACGTATTATAATACTAAACATAGCAATAACAAAAAAATAAATGAACATTTCTCCCATTGGATTTTATCCTATTAGTCAAAGTTTGTTCCATCCTTATGAGGAAAAATGACAAGAAAACTGATATCCTGAGCAAACATTCCTAAGTAACGCATATATATATATATATTATTATGTTTGATAATAGCATAGTGACAATATTCAAATGCTTTTCCGAGTGTAGCGCAATTAAAATAGGTTTATCTACATTTTTTTTTTTATAGATAATTTTCCTTAACTGAATTTGTAGGTCTATTATGATCCTTAAAACAAATTTTTTAAAACAATTTATTGATTTATTTATCGATGTCAGCTTAGTGAGATAATATTTAAATGCTTCAAATTGTAGTACTTTCTATAGATAATTTTCCTTAAAATGAATTTATAGATTCATTACAATTAACAAGCTCAACTTTTAAAAATCATTTATTGATTCATTATTCTGTTTTTCCCTCCGCAAAGATATCTGTCATAATTTTAAATGATCTGGGCAATTTTAAAACATTTTAAAATATTATTAATTTGCAAGTTGCACAATAAGACTAAAAAGTAAATATTTATTTATTCATTTCTATCAGCAAATTAATATGTGTTTAATAATATTAAGAAGAATTTATCCATTTGTGAGCAATTATCTATACAATATACTTGGCAATAATAATCTGTCATTTTTCTATTTTCAATAACTAAGCAAATTCGCGCTGAAACACCATTGCAAACGAGTTTTCTTCTTTAATGAGAATAAAGAATAAATTCACGCATTCTTCCTTTAATTTTATTAGACTTTATACAATTTAAAATGACTTTTTGGTTTGTTTACTATACACCTGGGTCTCTTTTTACGTAGACTTATTTAACACGATTTTGAAGTTCACCAGAAGTCGATCTCCGATAATGCGCTATTACTTTAAATAATAAATTTCACGCACTTACGTTATATTGAAAGTAATAGCACATTATTGGAATTCAACTTTCATCTTAGTAATTTCAATATTTTCAGTGCTTTATAATAGTAAGATTTTATGCAATAATGAAATTAAAATCATAATTTCCACATTTTATGTATGTATACACACATTAAATTTTACAAGATTATAATGTAAATTTGTTCAAACATTGTGCGTGTTAATTTTGCATTTTAAATCACATTCTGTTTTTGCTTTTTAAAAAAGAACTTAATCAATTATTAATCATTTTTATTTTTAAAAGGTGAGTAATAGCAGTGAAATGAAATTTGATTTTTAAACGGAATTGAAAATTAAAGACAAAAATAAGAATTTAATTTTTAGTTGTTTTAATTAAATTTTTCCCATCAGTGGTGAATAAATGTCTTTTTATTATCGTAAGTCTAAGTTCATAAACAATTAATATAATCATCGTCTCAAATATTAATTACTAATTACGTTGTCACCAGAAATCTATTGACACAACATGAGTGTAAAGTTAGCGCTAGTTGTATTTCCTCAGTTTGCAAATGAACGTGTTTTTCGGTAAATATCGATAATAATTAAAACGTGTATATAAAAAAATGTAAATTATGTATAAAAATATATTATTTTGAATAAAATTAAATATTATAGTTAAAAAAAGTTTGTCTTGTATCAATTTTTTTCAAATTTGAAATTTTTTATTAGTCATATTTTATTTCCTTATTTTTTTTTGCTCGAATTTTAAAGTAATTTTACATTGGTGCTTTGCTTTTACGCAAATTTTGAAAAATTACAGACCGCATCCCCCCTTTTTCAATGTAAGTTATGTCTATTTTTGCGCGATTTCGTTTGCACGTGTTTTCTGAGGAACCTATCTATCGCGTAAAACGAGACCCAGGTGTATTTCCTGAAACATTTTCTTCAAAATTATTTCGAATTATTTTTATTGAGATGATAATTTATAAGCAAACATCTTTTTCTACTTTATAATAAGAGAGCGAAAACCAACACATTTTAGTCTTTTTCTTTTTAATCTAAATAATTTATGGGTCATTTTAAAATCTGAAAATGGACTAATACAAACTAAATAAAAGTAGTTGCTTACATTTTCTGGAATTGTTCTTCGTTTGAAGTGATATTTGTTGAGGCAAATAATTATCCAGATGGCGGTCATTCTAGCTTCTCCAGTATGCACATTAGGAATCATAAGATCGATGAAAAACAGTGTTGAAATAATATAAGGTTTTAAAGTTTCTACTCCATCCTTTTAATTCCACATAATCCTGAATTTTCGTTCCATTTAATTCACAAGGTTATTACTTTCAAGCTTTTCTTTTTACTTTATTTTTTTTTTATAAGTGTAGAACTGAAGTCTTCTTATTCCGATTTTCCTCTCTTAATAGTCCCCCCTACAAACTTTGTTACATTATTTATACCTTGTATTACCGTGCATTATGGTACTAAATGGGCCAATAACTAACTGTGAATAAATTAATTTGTCCCTCTAATGACGACCACCTAGACTTTTATATCATTTTACATTGCAATATAATATATTTGAAGATTGTTTTAAAAAAAATTTAGAAGAATTATAAATTGATTTTTTTTATTACTGTTTAATAATAATAATAAAGTGTTAATTTCATACTTCCAAATTGGTTTTATACTTTTAAAATATTATTTGATATGGAGCTGCCACTGGAACATGTGATAAAAATGTTTATGGAATAAATATTCACTCTATCAGATTTTCCAGTATCTTTAACAGTCCAAGTCATCATCACTTTCAGGATATTTATGGGTGAGCTTTTGCTTAACTGGAAAATTATAATCCAACAAGCATTTCAATCTATAACTGATTTTTACACACTGATTTTCAATATATTAATAAATTATTACTATTTAAAATTTTACATACTGGACTACTGAATAAAGCTTAATGTGATGGAGCCAAAACATATGGTTACAATATATATTGTAATGTACACAATTGGTTTAGGCCTTGTATTTTATCACTAGAAATTGCAAATTACTCAAACTATGAAAAAGAAGAATCTTCTCACCATGTAGGTAGTTGGTCATTTCAAGATCATAGTTATATTTCCTGATTAACTGATATAATATTTTTTATTACGATTTCTATTGCTGGTGGAATCAGTTTTACATTTATTTAAAGAACGCCAAAGTCTGTAGTTTCACTGATTCGTCACATCACATCATGTACTTTTGCAGCAAATAATTGTAAGTAATTTTTACATGATTTCACTTTCTTGTCAAGTAGTATTTAAGAATTTTTTCCAGCATTCGTAGATTTAGACGAAAATGTTGGCATAGATAATTATATGTCTTAAAATAATCTTTTGTAATAGTAAAACCTAATAAAATAAAATTAATAATGCACAATGAAAAGTTGATATTAAAGATAAATATTTTATTATAACAAATTAAAATATTTAAATGAGAAAGTAATAAAATTAGAAAGAGCACACACATGCTCATCCAGACAATATTAAATAATTAAAACAATTCTTATTACAATTTTCTTAGGCCATAAATGAAATAGACTCTTGAATAATAAACAGGAAATGTCTCTATCAGTATTATAAGCTTATAGTTTAGGTTTAGTTTGCAAACATTTAATGAGTCACAAATCAGGATATGAACAATAGTAGCTTACCAGTAAGTTTGTGTAGACCATAGAGTCTTGTAGAATACATGTATTTATTGGGATCCTGAGCTCATTGGTAAGTTAACTTTGGTTTCTATTGACATTTTTTCATTCCTGGTCCGCTTTAAGGCAGGGCTCAAAAGCTTTCTTCGAGTGACCTCTTTACAACGAAAGGTGCCCGCAAATGCTCTGATTTCCCCTCCGCATGATGAATTAATTCAGCATAGAGTGGTCTTGGATACCTAGCGATCCAGGACCAGCCAAAAGAAAAACAGCTAAGCCTCTACTCCAAGTTACTTGCTTCTTTTATACTCTGATCAGTTTAAGATTTCTGCACATATATATTTCTCTTTTGTTTTTGTTATCAGAATACACATTGATAATCTTGTACATTTATTATTATTTTTTAGTTGCAGTCTTTTTTTTTTTTTTTATAAATTATTTCCGCCATCTTTAATTAGCGTAATGTCTTTTTTTTTATTTATCTGGATAAACAATTTGTATGCACTTACATTCTTTGTAATTTTAACTTTAATTAAATAGTTAATTTTAAAGATAAATACTTTTCATTGTATGTATTTAAAAGAAATTATATTAACTAAAAAAAAAACTACATTGCGTCTTTTGAACAATCTTTAATTTTTACTTTTTTTAGCTTTTTAAACAATACAAATGCCAAAACAATCATGAACTATATGTATACTAATATGGTTCAATATATATATTGAAATGGAAGAGACCTCAATATACAACTATAGATACAACCAAATGGTGCTTCAAAAACATTAATCTAGATTATAAATGACAACTGGTCATCTTATACATTTAGTCCATTTTGTATACCAAACCCATCACAATAAAAAATAGATATAAGTGCGTATAAGTATAGCAAAGATTAAACTATTATTTTTATGATTACATACATTCTCAGAGGGAGTAAATGTTAACACTGAGTACTATTAATCCTTTGTATTAGACAACTAACATATATACCTGTACATACATTTTTGTTATAATACAGTAGAAAACGATTCCCCCAGCTTATTACACTATGATCTCAATTTATTATTTAATTTCAGTATCACCATTCACATACAAAAAAAGGAATACTGAAGGAAATTAAAATAAAATATGTAATTAGTAACATGGCTAGACAAAATTTAATGTTTAAATTAATTTTATTTATATATACATTTGCTTGAATTAGGAATAAATATATATATATATATAAAAGAGCTAATCAGGACATGTTTAAAATGTGAAATGCTAGTTCAAATAATTATAGCTTGTTAATAATATCTTTCAATTCAACTTCATAATATTAATTTTAATTCATTATGCAATGAAAACATATAATGATTTAATACATATTTTAAAATATTATTTGAAATATAGTCTAGGGTATCACAAATAATAAATACATTAGATTTCTAAATAGAAATGATTAAAATATAAATTTAACAAAAACTTTAAATATGACAAAAGAGAACTCTCTTTAGCTTAAAGCGGATGTTTTCATAAAACCAATTTTTATATATTTTGATTATTAAAGTTGAAGGAAAATTTTTTCGTGCACAAGAATTCTTTAACTCTTTGAATGAAAATAGTTCTTAGTGATCTAGATTGACTTTAATTTTAAATATATACACATAATTTCATTCAGGTAATACAGTTAGACTATTATTGACTAGTAGTTTGTATTTTAGATAAATTATCCACACAGTTGTAATTTGTACATAAAAAGAGGTTCAATAAATGATCTTCTTTACCACTGATCAAATTAAGCAGTTGAAAAATAATCCAATGAAGTTTGATTCTTTGTAGCAATTCGTTTCTTAATTTTTATTCTTAATATTCATATAGAACAAGTGATAATAAGTATAACATTGAATTTTCACATTTACTGGAGTCTTTTATAGCCTTCCCCTCAATTATTGGAAAGTTATTTTGAACAAATAAAATAAGATAATTTTATTTGTTAATCAATTTGGCTAACACAATAATTAGCTATTACCATTAATAAAAAGAGTTTTCTTCAAATAAACAAATCTTTAATATTTTCGAATTAACTTTAAAAATTAATTATTTTTTTAAATAAACAAATTGTAATTGAAAGAAAAGTGTTAAGTACATGAATTTGAAATAAGCAAAAAATATTGTTTTTAAATTAACACTACAAAATCTATAAGAGTAATTTAAAATCAAAAAAAGAAAATAACTCACTTTACTTCTTTTTATTTTTAAAAATAAAAATATTAAAATTTATAGTGTAATAAATTATTTTAAAAGTACACAGTAATTCAATTTGTATTATATATTGAACCGCCCACCTTCTTTATCTATAATAACTAACAACGGCGAATAGAAGAAATAAAACTAATACTCTACCTTCCTTACTATCCAATCTTTAAAGGTGTTTGGTCCTCAGGTAAAGTGCAAAATATCTTTGGCAGCAAACTACCAATAACATAAACACTCGGCTACTGGATAAATACCAACCAAATAAACACTTTATTTATTTTTAAGGTAAAACCTATAGGCGCCAGTTAATTACATTTGTAATCAAAATGTTTATCTAATTAGCACAAAATCCAGTACCTGAGCCTCCAACTAGCTCAGCGGACTGTAACTACCTTTTAAAAAAATAAAACTCCATGCTCTCTAATAATCCTATCTCAATAATAATGATAATTTACTGAACGAGAAAACATTAACGTCTTTAACAACAAATCCTTACTTTTAAAAAAATATAGTTTCTCTATTCTTTTAATTTTAATTTAATTATTTCTTGTTAATAATTAAATCACTCCAGTCCCATCTTATTAAAATATTGTTCAACATAAATGTGTGTATTCAAAATATAAACAAATATTTAAACGACATTTTAAGTATTTCTTTTTCTTAATGAAAAAAAAACAATCGTTTTGCTTTATAAGTTAAACACACATACACCTGGGTCTCTTTTTACGCGGACTTATTTAACACGATTCATGTTTCACCAGAAGTCGAACTAAAATAATGCGCTATTACTTTAAATAATAAATTTCGCGCATTTATGTTATATTGAAAGTAATAGCACATTATTGGAATTCGACTTTCATCTTAGTAATTTCAATATTTTCAGTGCTTTATAATTGTAAGATTTTATGCAATAATGAAATTAAAATCATGATTTCCACATTTAATGTATACACACATTAAATTTTACAAGATTATAATGTAAATTTGTTCAAACATTGTGCGTGTTAATTTTGCATTTTAAATCACATTCTGTATTAATCATTTAGTGTCCACAAGTTTATTTTTAAAAGGTGAGTAATAGCAGTGGGCACAATTAAATTTGACAATTAAAAATTAAAATCTGATTTTTAATTGTAATTAACAATTTAAAAATTACTTGGCGACTTGAAATTAATGTGATGTGAAATTAGATTTTTAAACCGAATTGAAAATTAAAAAATTAAAGACAAAAATAATAATTTAATTTTTTGTTGTTAGTTTCATAAACAATTAATAAAATCATCATCTCAAAGATTAATTACTAATTACGTTGTCACCAGAAAACCATTGACACAACGTGAGTGTAAAGTTGGCGCTAGTTGTATTTCCCCAGTTTGCAAATGAACGTGTTTTTTGCAAATAGCGATAATTAAAACGTGTATAAAAAAATGTAAATTACCATACTGTAAATTATGCACAAAAATATATTATTTTGAATAAAATTAAATATTATAGTTAAAAAAAGTTTGTCTTGTATCAATTTTTTTCAAATTTGAAATTTTTTATTAGTCATATTTTATTTCCTTATTTTTTTTTTGCGCGAATTTTAAAGTAATTTTACGTAGGTGCTTTGCTTTTATGAGAATTTTGAAAAATCACAGACCGCACCCCCCCTTTTTTCAATGTAAGTTACGTCTGTTTTTGCACGATTTCGTTTGCGCGTGTTTTCTGAGGAACCTATCTATCACGTAAAACGAGACCCAGGTGTACTCCTTTTATTTTAGATAAATATTTTAATATACTATTATTACTCTTTTCATTTTAAATAAATAATTAAATACATTATAATACTCTTTTCATTTTAAATAAATTATATTAAATAAAATATGCTTGACATATTAGATTAAGATACACCCATACGTACATACAATGTTTTTAAATATAATTAAATACAGAAGCCGATGTCGTTTATATTTCCTAAATATTATTTTGTAAAATTTAAAGTTTTATTTATCACAGTTTATCTTTTTACTTTGAAAGGAAATCAAGAATGAGAGAATACTAAAATCAAAAGTTACCTAGGATTTGGAAAGTTCGAAATGATGTTCGCAGGACAATGTAGTTTCTCTAAAAATTATTTATTACCAGTTAGCGCTAACTTCAAGCAAACCCTCGATTCCATGATATTGTACAACTTTCGTGAATTTTCAGCGTCGACACTCCGGTATTTTCTTGCTTTACTTGACCATGATTTACCCTCCGAATTTCCTGCTGATGTTTCCAGTGAGGTTTCAGCCGATCGTACAATATGGTAATTCAACACTGCATCATTTTGGTAGACATAACAATTTATATAATTGTTATATCTGTAACTTCAAGAAATCTTTTAAAATGTTTTTAAAATATTCAAAATAAAAATGGAATGTTGAAAGTTTTTAAAACGTCTTAACAATGAAAATTTTTTGTAATTTCCAGCATCTATTATCTCGTGAAATTACTGTCCTTTACTTCGCTCTGATTGGGCTTCTATTTTTTCTTCAAAA
Organism: Epiperipatus broadwayi; assembly: GCA_028023455.1. Classification (NCBI taxonomy): domain Eukaryota; kingdom Metazoa; phylum Onychophora; class Udeonychophora; order Euonychophora; family Peripatidae; genus Epiperipatus; species Epiperipatus broadwayi. Next base: position 62,956 of record JAQFVV010013558.1, on the reverse strand, counting down.
CTTTTACACATACACACACACACATTTAATTGTTTTATTATAAAACAAAATTCTCTTTATTATTATTTTTTTCTTTTATTACAAAGTAATCAAAATAATATTAAATCATTTTATTTATAAAATCGATTTTTTTCTTCTTTAAAATAAAAAAAATCCCACCCGCTTTTAAAGCATTTATTATTTATTTTCTTTAATAACCCCCCCCCCCCCAACTCTTTAGTTTTTTAATTTTCCTTTCAACTTTAATTCCCAGTTTATTTTTTTAAAAGATGAAATTTGTGAGATATTAATACTTTTAAATAAGACTACCATTCAATAACAATGTACTTCGGTACAATATATATCAACCCAATATTCTACAAAATATCACATGATCACATTCTTTATGCTTACACAAGCTGCTTACACTGACACTAAATCATATGGTAGCGCCACCCAGTGCAAGCCAGAATAATCAATGGTTGCAAGAAGGTTATTGTATGGAGAGTTTAACTTCTTTGTGAAAAGCTTTGTAAGCATAAAGAATGGTTATTAAGTGACGTTTAGTGGTTTAATACCAACCCTACCCAAAAGGATTATGGTGACTGTGATTATTAAAGGACCAAAGATACCAAAAAGTATGGATGCCTAACTGAGTGAAGAACCATTAAACTATACAAGCTAATGAGCTTGAATTGAAAACATTTTTGTGTTTTTATTTTGGACTTAAAGCTTTATATAGTTAGCTAATAAGGTAAAAGGTGTTTGCTGGATGATTGCATTAGATCCTATGATCTAGGTGCAATGCTCTCAGATCCAAGGCTCATCATTGATGAAAGCGACAAGCTAGAAACTAGTCTAGGAATATTGGATGAGAAGGCACTAGATAGGGATTTTATGCACAAACCTTCTTGCATCCATTGATTATTCTGGCTTGCACTAAATGGTACTATTGCATGGAGAGTTTACCTTCTGTGTTTTCTACAAAGTAAAAACTTAATTAGTATTAATAAAATGAAACTGAAATGCCTCAATATACATATGTAACTAATCACATTTATTGCTTTATCAGCATACACCTCATGCTTGGATATATATATATATATAATGACATGATTATCCACCACTACAAATCCAAATTGCCTCCTCTGTACTACATATATATTTCATTGATAATCTCCATTTATCAGGTGATTCATACATAGATAACCTCCATTTATCAGGTGAGCTAGAAGCTTGAAATATCTGAAATTCTGCACCAAAAATAGTAGGCTGATTTTTTTACAATAAAATATAGATCTATATAGTATATTGTTTAATATATAAACATACATTTTTAAAAATTAATCCATAAAATACATTACCCTTAATATAGTTTAAAAAGTTAATTAGAAGATGTAATTACTTGCAATTAAGTCTTTTATTCAAGACAATTATTTTTTCATACTTCATTAACAGATTTTATCCAATGTAACCATAAAGTTATTAATTGTAGTATAAACTAATTCATATAGTATCATATATTATATTAACTTTTAACCCTTAATTTTTTACGTTTTTTTAAAGACATAAATGTCTATAGCTTCTTTTAAGTAATAATAACCGTTATAACAAAATTAATGTTCTAGATTTAAAGATTTTAAGACTAAGAATTCTAAGGCATCAATTTAATTGTTCATCATCGAAGCAAATAATTCTCTGAACCCCCCTCCCCCTAAATATATAAAAGTGGAAATAACATTAAATATAATTATATTTAAATATTAAATAATCAATTACCAATATGAGATTAGCAAAAACAAGTTAATACAAATAAATAATATAATTTTTTTATATATACTTTTACATCATCGTTCATTTGGTTTCTTTTAATTCCCAAAACATTTCAAAAATGATATATTTTTTTAAATTTTGAAGAAATTAAAAAAATTAATTAATTACTCTGACATCATTTCCTTTTAATAATCCATATTTATTAATAAACATTAATTTCAAGTGTATGGTACTAAGTCATTTAAAATAAATAAGCGCATATACCAAACTTGGACCCAACCCCACCCCCGTTGCTAGCACCGTGTATACATTACACAGAATTATATTTAAATATTAAATGATCAATTATCAATATGAGATTAGCAAAAACAAATTAATTCTCCAAATAAACAATATAATTTTTTTTTATATACTTTAGCATCATTATTCATTTCTTTTCTTTTAATTCCTAAATTATTTCAAAAATGATATATTTTTTATATTTTAAAGAGATTAAAAAAAAAATTAATTACTCTGACAGCATTTCCTTTTAATAATTAATATTTATTAATAAACATTAATTTCAAGTATTTGGTACTAAGTCATTTAAAATAAATAAGCACATATACCAAACTCGGACCCGACCTCACCCCCAGCACCGTGTATAAAATTACTTGCCCCCAAATTGGATATCAACATATTCTGGAGAATCTCAAACATCCCTATCTACATACCTTTCACAACATCAATATTTATTATAAGAGTATCTGACAAGCCAGAATATAGCTCCATCTTCCTAGAACATCAGAAGCCAGCAGGACACACATTTAATCTTACTTCGGCTGTAATACAATACATTAAAAGAAATGATTCAAAATGTAAAATTAAAGAGGTTTGGTATATAGCCTATAAGATAAACGCTATAAACTGTAAAAAAATCATGCTTTCCCCTCTCCAAAAAATGGACCCTCATTTAAATAAATTTGAATAACATCGGATATATATATATCCCCCCATTTTCTTTTTCATATTCTAATTTTGCTAAGTTTATAAGAACACAATAAGTTCTCGAAAGCTCTCAGCCATTATATCATTACATTTATCAGCTTCTCTACTGCTGTGTTTCAGTGCACTCTACACACCTTACAACTCGCCAAAGAGAAATATAACCACTTATCGCTACAACTTAAATACTATTAATTTTTTTTTTCCATTTCTTACTTTAGTTTTTTATTAAATAATTTTATAATAATGAGTCAATCTAAATGTATGAATGAGATTAATGATTTTTTTCCAAATATTAATTTCCAATGATTTTAATAAGCATGAAAATAATTTATTTAAGGCTATGCTATATTTGTTCCAAGCCCACACCCTCATGTATAATGGCTAGTTTTATTTATAAACATTGGTTAAAATAGAAACGTATTGTTTTATTAACTACAAGTTTACAGTATACACACATATAACATAAATGCTTTTATATATGTATATTATATGGATATAAACAAAATTTTAAAAAGTAATTATTAATATATTGAGGACACACATTTATATATATTTTACGGAATGTGTTTTCCCTCATATATTGACTGAAACAATAAGAAATAACAAAATTACTGTACTTTTATTTTTAAAATAACGTAAATAGTGAAATGATAGACTTTTGTCATTATTAAATATATTCTGGGCAATATTCTTTTTTTGTTCAATAATTTTTTTCTCTTATAGAAATATAATAATTAGTTCCTTTAACAAGAAATTATGATTTCTAATTATTTTATTATTTTTTTATAAGTATTAAATTTAAATATGTTCTAGACTTTTGTAAACTTTTAGCAATTACTCTTAGAAAATATTTTATTATATGTTTGATATGCGGAAAGGGCAATAAAGAAAGAATAAAATATATGTGTTTTCAACATAAACCAAAATTTTTTTTATTAATCGAGTGTGGAACCCTGAGGTGGAAAAATAGCTACACTTTTTTTTAAATGTGATTATGATATTAAAAAAAAAAGAAAAATGAGTGCCAAATACTGTAAAATTTGTAAATTTTAATGATTTTTTTGTTTGATTATTTACATTTTTCTTTGTATAGTATACAATTGAAGTTGGGTAGCTAGATAGTGTAGTTTGCAATCACTATATAACCTTATTTATAGAACAAGGTACGATAAATAATAACTAATATTTTGACATTCATATAAGAAAGTGGGCATTATTTGCAAATAAATCTTTGGGGATTAGACTTGCAAATTATTTTAGTAGTGTTTTTGGACTTGGTTGTTCCATCATTAAGTTTACAATAAATATATATACATGTGTGTACAAACACTACTATTTCAGACTACACATACAATTGTTATATATGCAAATCCTGGTGTATGTGTGCATATATTAAGAATTTATACAGTAATATACAGCTGGTGGATCAATAATTGATTATCTATTAAAATGAGGGATGAGTGTTCCTCACATAAACGATAAAATGTACACTACTAAATATAAGTCTTTGTTTTTCATATTCACTTTAATCTATGATATAATCTTTATAATTTGAAATTAAATTTTATTTTTGTATTATCGTGAATACTATTTAAAATTTTTTTTTTGATAAATCTCAAACGAAAACTTGTCAATGAAAAAATGAATTTTTTAAAAATAAAAAATATATACCTTAGAAGAAAGTATCTTTTTTATAAAAAGTTTTATTTTCTTTTGTGCTTCTATCTAGCCAAAGACAAGTACAGATTAACTAAAGAGATAATAAAATACAATAAGTAAAAGCTAATACTGTGATCACAGTCTTAGGTAGAATGTTCTTAATTAAAGTAATTTATTTTAATATCTAAATATTTAGATGTATATAATAAACTATAGTAAAAGATTTATTATAAACGAGTTTATTTTACTATATATAATAAATTGATACATAGCAAATAAAAACAATATACTTCATATTTAAAATTAAACTTAACATGGTTACATCTAATAATATATTTTATTATTTTTCTTGTATAATTTTCAATTACGTACTTAAATGTATTATTACATAGGAAACGTATTTTCATTGATGATCGTGCAGTTGTGAATCCAAATTTCACTTAGGTCATAGTGGATTCCTTAAATTAAATAATCTCTTGTGACTATATTATAATCTTAATTTTTTTAATAGGTATTTTAAGTCTCTATAATATTGATCTCATTAGTATTCATGGTACTGGTTAACAGAAAAACAATACTTGTTTTGAAAAATTGCTTTACAATTTAATAGACATATAAACGTTAGAACTTACACTGCAGCATTTATTATCTTTTTGTCAACAATTAAAAAACTTGATGTCAAAACTTTAGTAAGAGCTTTATGTCATTAATTAAAATTATAATTATTTTTAATACATTCGATAATTTGGAATATAATATTCTAATTTTCTGGAAAAAAACCAATAACTATAAATTTAAAACAATTGTTAATGAACTAGCAAAAATATGTATATTATTTGAAATATTAAAAATAAATAAGTTTACTGAATATCAAACAAAATAATGAATTTCAAATTTATTAGAGAAATATCTTCTTTTACTATACTGTTTATAAGATATGGTCTTCCTATCAATTTAACTCCAAGAATGCTTCAATTTTTTTAACTAACTGTAAAGACAGTTTACTAGATCTTTAAATGAAATAATTTTAACTCTTTATGCTAAATTACTCACTGAATCACCTTATATAATATTTATGCAAATCCTCAACATTCTATATATTTCTAACCAACACATTTCCCCACAAACTGCTTATTTAATTTCCTTGATTTAAAACTGTGTGTAAATTTTTGAGTATACTACAGTCATTTATCAACTTATTTTAATTTTAGTATAGTTATAAATTAATTATTTTCATAACTTTGAGCTCTAATCATTTCATCTTCTATTAATTATATTGTAATATATATAGATTTATTAATTCTGAATTGAAAATACTAAAAAACAAATTTTTTAGTATCTATTTTATTTGTTACAGATATTAAATTATTTATATATATATAATATAATCTTTGACTTTGCCAGTGAAGCTAGATTTTCAGCCATTTAATGTATTTAAGTATTAAAAAAAAATTTATAAAGGAAAATTTTTCATTAACTTAATCTTATTGTCAGTTAACATTATTAAAGTTTTATAAGTATGTATCAATTTAAATTATAAATTATTTACAGTATTTTAAAAGTCCTAAACGTTGTTGAAATTCATTTAAATATTTTTACTATACTAATTTAAACTTGTCTATGATTGAAGTAATTTTAAGTGTTCAACCTAAAAATGTAATTTTCTATTTAACAAGAAGTTAGAACTAAAAAGTCATGATAGCTTTAATATAATCCTTTGACATCTTAAATTTTAGTGTTAAATAAGCAGTAATAGTAATTAAGTCTAAAAGTTAATATCAGATGTTGAATTTTCATACTTATAATAAAGCATTTACTTTAAATTTAGTATCAGCAATAATATATTCATAAACTAATATCATTAAGATTAAATAAAAATAAAGCTAGATTAATTAACTTAAAAGAAAGAAAACTGGTTTATTAGTGTCAAAATAGTTGATTTTCAATTGTAATGACTTCAATATACATGTGTGCAAGTGTTTTTCCAATTTTTAATTATAGTTTACACTTTTTTTGTTTTACAATATTAAATATCATTTAAATAAATTTAAATTATTCTTAAAATATTAAGTAGAACCCTAGTGAACTTTTAATTATTTATTAATATAGTCTAAAAACGATTATTAAGAAGTTATGTAATATATATGTATTTTCTTTCATTGTATCTTATTTTTACTGTAATAACTTTATTCTTTTAAAAGTAATTATCTCAGATAGCACGTTAATTAAAATGTCTGAAAAATATGTAAATGAGTTTCTATTTTTAGTTATCTTCCACAGATACTAAATTAACCTTTAATGTGAAGGTGGAAAAATGAAAAGGAAGTTGTAAAAAAAAACATTTTTCTGTCAATCAAAAAGAATATCGTGACTAGGTATAAAAAAAGTCCCACACATGCATACTGAATGTCTGAACTATGTGGTCTGTGGAAAGAAATACAAAAACAACTTAACTTCTAGCAGAAACAGACATGCAAAAAAGAAAGAAATTTCAAAATTTCTCAACTACAGAATTAATTATAAGTGATAATTTTTTCAATTATTTATTTTAAAGTAACATGTATTTTTAAAAGCTTTTAAATTCAGGTGCCAAAGTTTAGACTAAAATTACTGGAAAATCCTAAAGTTAACAATCACTCATTCGTAATTGCTAAAGCATATCTATTTGATATCACTACATCGCAGCAATTATCTAAAGCTTGTATTGCTCACTTAAGAATTCTTTATCATTTTATATTTCATAGTTGCAATGAACTTTATGATAAATCTAACATTACTTATATCTTAATAAAATCACTGGAAGTTCATATTTGCAATATTTATGATAGCTCATTAATATATAATAAAAAAATGCATATTTTACTATCTGAAAAAAAAAAAAGAAGCAATAATTGTAAAGAATTTTTTGAAATACTTTATTTTAATAAGTTTAAAAAAATATGTTTCAATATTCTGTGATAAACTATCTTGAATAAATTTATTCTTATAATAAATGAACTATTAATTCAAGAGGAACGAGCCATTTATGTTAAAATTAAAGTGACATTTTAATTGCTGTTAGTAATTATTAGTTATTTGTTGCCTTTAACGAAAAGAAAAAAAAATCACTTGTTTATACTTGTCTTATATTTTAAAATAAATTTGAACAAAAGGAAATATATTATGGGTAAAAATTATATACCATTAATTCTGATGAAACATTATATGTTTATGATATTTATTACTACTGCTTCAAAAATGTGTATGTGTAAATCCTGCTCTCTGGAAAAAAAAACCCACTTAACTTTAGAAAGAAATACTTGTTCTTGGATCTCTATATTGAATATAATTCTTAATGAGTAAATGAAAAACCAGCTTAACATTGTAAAATGCATTATTGGAACTGAATTTACTTGCTTATATGTTTAGATAGTTCATAAAATAAAGTGGCCATTGTTATTGTACATGTATGCATTGTGTTTAAGAAAATCTAAAATAATTATCAATCTTATATATCTATTTCAGACTGTTTTACCACCAAAAAATGGATAAGTATTATCTGCTTGTTAAATTGTCTTCTAGAAAATTGTGAAGTTTCCAAGATAAAGACACTTCAATATTTTTAAAACTTGTGGTAAACAGGTTATAATTTAGAATTATAGTTTCATGTATTTATCGTTTATTATCGTTTGCTTATTTTATGCATTATGGTTTAGGTAATATTCATATTTTATCTGCTAGATAATGATTTTGTTATTAAATCATTTTAAGAGTATTACTTTGCTCCCACTTGTAATTTGTCTATTTTACTAAATATTTATAATACAAACCATGAAAAGATGTTGTATATTCTTATTTTATTTATTTAAGGCTATATTTTATTAAGTCAGATTTGACAAAATAATTATCGCTTTTATACATCAATTAATAATTATTACGTTTATTAAGAGATTAGAATTAGTTTCTCCTTTGTGTATTTGCTATAGCTTATCTTGCCAATTTATGTTTCCAAGGGATAAGAGGCTTATCTCTCCCTTGATGATATTTATTTAAATAGCCCATATATTTTATAAAGAGAAGTGAGCCTGCTCTCTCTCTTGTCATTAATATTTTCATTGAGAGTGGTATGTATTCTTATATTTCATGCTTGTATAAATGCTTTGTTTGATAACGGTCCATTCCCACTTTTCTCATATGTTTAAAGACAAAGTCCTGGCATATTTATTTACCTTCAGAATATATTGCATACTTTGGGTTCATCTCACTAGATTCATTGCCTTTGTTTATTTTTCTCCCTTGAAAGTATCATATTTTTTGTATTGCAATCACATATGGTGTATTATCATGTCTTTATTATTTTGGCAATTGATATGGTTGTTTGTTTTTGGAATGTCATCCTTTCTTCATGTGCACTTTCAACTATTCTTAATCTAGAGATGGTTCCGATATATAAATCTGTTTTGCTATGCTTTGCCAACACTACATGAAATAAAACCGATAATTACTTTATTCAAAGTCTAAAAAAATTGTATTTCTTAGCCTAAATAAGTAATATACATCATCATCATCCAGTAGCAAGTCATTGCTAGGTTGGTAAGAAATTAATAGCAGTTTATCCATTGTTTGGGACAATATTGTGGTGTAATTTTATGCAAATGTGAAACTTCTTGACATAATTCATATGTTAAATAAAAGCTTCATCAGTTAGAAAGCTATAGAATTATTTTAAAAAATGCGTAAGTTAATAAAATTTTAAAAATTAGGAAGATATGGAATTGGTGAAATAATGTTTATGTTAATAAAATTTACTATTTAGGAAGATAGAAAAGTTTTTGTAATAATAATGCCAATAGTAACTTGTTTTATTAATTAAAAAAAATGAAATTTCTTATAGCAGTATCTGTGCTCATGAGATGTACATTAGTCCACTAAAACAAACAATAGTTGGTGAGCATTTAAGTTATTAATTTAAGCCAATAAACATCACATGACCACCACTTCTTATGCTTGTGTATAACTTGTTAAAACAGGCAAAACTCACTATACGTATTGCCACATACAGCAAGCTAGAGTAATCAATGGATGCCAGAAGGCTTGTGCATAAAATCCCCATCTAGTGCCTACTCATCCAATATCCCCAGACTAGTTTCTGGCTTGTGGCCTTCGTCAGCGAGGAGCCTTGGATCTGGAAATATTGAATGATTAGGCACTAGCCTTCTGGCATCCATTGATTACTCTAGCTTGCTGTGTGTGGCAATACGTATAGTGAGTTTTGCCTGTTTTAACAAGGTCATGTGATGTTTATTGGCTTAAAACCAATCCTGCCTCATAGGATAGTGGTGGCCGTGGTTGTTAAAGAACAAAGGCACCAAAATGTATGGGTGCTGAACTGAGTTCAGACCCATATGACTATATAAGCTAATGGGCTTGGATTGAAAACATTAAAGTGTTTTCAGTTTAAGACACATAGTTTTGTAGTTAAATGGAGATAAAAGGTGGCTGCTGGAGGGTTGCATTGAATCCTAAGATCTAGGTGCAGTGCTCTCAGATCCAGGGCTCCTCACTGACGAAGGCCACAAGCCAGAAATTAGTCTGGGGATATTGGATGGGTAGGCCCAAGATTGGGATTTTATGCACAAGCCTTCTGGCGTCCATTGATTACTCTAGCTTGCTGTGTGTGGCAATACGTATAGTGAGTTTTGGCTGTTTTAACAAAAGTTATTAATTTAATTTTTATTTATTTAAATTTAAGCTATAGGTTTTGGAAAATATATTTCTCTAATAGGAAAAAATGCACTGCATTATTTTAAAACAGCATTATTAAATTTTGTAGATTTGCTATAATGTTACTGTTGTTAAAATTGTTTATTGTAAATAAATGTTATATTTTATTGTTTAAATCTTGTTTTAGTCTTACTGATATCTTATTCACACATCATTTATGCAGAAATCTAAACACTGTATGATTCATTATGTCAATTATATTTCATTCTGATTATTCAAAGTACAGTTATATAAATTAGAGATAATATATCATTTAGTTATAATGATTTACAGATGCTGAGAATGCATCTAAGTAATAAAATATTTATTATTTTCTTAAGATTTTACTGATCATTATAATGTAACTGCTATTATTTAAAATAAGATTACACTTTTAATAGAATATTATATGCTTCATTTAATATTTACTAAGACAATAAACCTAAAGCATGTGCGGTTGAAAATGCGAAGGTAGGGATCTCTACAGGTCTAAACCACAAGTTTACTCATTGGAAGAGGGGCGCAAGCTTGTGGTTAAGACCTGTAGAGGTCCCCACCTTTGTATTTTCAATCGCACATGCTTTAGGTTTATTGCCTTAGTAAATATTACTTACGTAATCAATGTGCGTTAAATAAATTTATGCTTCATTTAAAAAAAATTGGTTTAGGATATTAATGGAATATTCTGAGTGGTCTTTTCCATTTTTGGTATTTGAAGGTTATCCTAGGAGATTGTTATATTATTCAAAATTAAGAGTTTTTATGAATTTTATTTTAATTAAAATATTTGTCTATTAAAATTCGTTATTGTTATTATTATTGTATATTAAAGAGACATTATCTTTGAAATAAGTGTATGTCCCCTCACACTATTTTCTGTAGGATGCCATTCATTTGATTAACAACTTATAAATAAATAAAGACTATAAATCTAATTCTAAGAACATTTCTAATGAATCCTGAGAACTGAATATCATAACTCAATGATAAGAAGAAATTATATTTTATGTAAAAGAAATTATTGTAAAAAAAAAAGCAAAGTGGCACAAATAAACAAATAAGATTTAAAGAACATGATTATTTTTATCTAAATCTTGAACTGTGGATCATTACATTGCAATAAGATGTTGGAATAGTAGCTGTAAGATGTATGATTATGGAAGAGGGGGATAATATGAGAAATTTTATTATAACTACTCTGAGGTGTATGCTGTAAGTATTGAACACTTTTATGGTTTGTAAGAGTGAGTTGAGGAGAATATTTATCATGTTGGCATAGATCATATTAATAGAAAACCCTGAGTTTAAACTAATGTTTATCAAATCATAATACTTAATTAACACCTAACTTTAATATTTCTTTTGAGGTTATAAAATTTTGACTATGACCTTGTTTTCGTATTAGCATGACCTTCTTTACAGGGTATAATTTTGATGCGATGTTTGTTAGTAGACTTTCTGGTTATAATTTTATCTCATTTGTATGGTATAATATATATTTTAATAAAACAATGCACATTTTTGGCAAGTGATATATTGTAATGGTAAGAAAAATAAAGCTGCTTCAACATATAACCAAGAGATATAGGCCGAGGGGGCTCATACTTCGCCTATTCCTGCAGATTAACACCAAGTTATTACCCAAACCTCACTAGAATTAATTTCTTTAATGTATGCTCGGTGGTCAGGGAGAGATGAGATCACAAAAAATTTTTTTAATATATATATGAATGACCAGGTTTAATTAAAAAAAACAATACTACGGAATTTTAATAATAGTGAATGAAAGACAAAAAAAGAAACACTATTATATACATTAGGAGAATATACAAAAATTAATTAGTTGTGCTGCAGACTATTTTCCCTACAACCATATACAGACATGTAGGAAAAATCCCTTTTATTTCACAAAAAAAAAAAAATTTAGATTATAAATTGGAAATATTTCTAGCCAATGGTCGAGACAGAATTTCATTAAATCTATGGTGGACACTCATGGTAAGAAATAACTGGCTAAACCCATTCATCTTTTAGACACATTTAAAGTACAGCCCTCTTCTAATGACCAAAATTTAATGATCCCTCAGGATATTTTTCAGCTTTCTCAGAAACATTTCATTAATATTTTAGAGAAGGTTTTAGAATAGATATAAATATAAAATACTGTGGCCTAAGGTGATCGAATATTGTGAGCTAGGATGAGCCCCGAGACATGAAAGCAAACCAAGAAGCTACTCCGTCTCTAATTGCAGTTAGAGAAAATGAAACTTGTTTGTCAAAGCGTGCACCAAATTCAGGAACTGAACTTATTGCTTATGTCTAGTATACATTTATATATATTTGCAGGATATGAGATCCAATCTATTAATTTTCATTGTATGTTAGCATAACTAAGACTTGGTAAAAGAGTGGTGAACACATGCCAAGACAACCACAGATCACCGAGTATGCAATATAATACAAATATGGTCAAACAACCTTTAAATTTAAAAAAAAAAAAAAAAACAGAAAACCTTCATTTGTATAAGTATATAAAACATTACAAATGTTTAACCAAACAGAAAAATCCATTATAAAATAATTATTACTTTTCCTTCATAAAATTAATATCATTTATATAAAGGGTGGTTATCTTAATGATTAGTTATTGTTCAATCAGTCCACTCACAGAGCCAATATATATTTCAAAAACTTTAATATAAATATATACGAACAACTGTACACTCTCTTTTACAGATAGAATAAATAAAAACGTTTATTTTTTTTTATTTTACGTTCGTCAGAAATAGACATATATATTCGTAACTTTTCAAATGACTAAAAGAAAAAAACGTGTGACAAAAAATCTAGTTAAGGGTCTTCCTTTTTCTTTTTTAAAAAAAATTTAAATAAAATCTTTAATAATTAAATCACAAGTCTCTTACCAATAAATAGATATTTAATATGGATCATTGCATTCTTCTCCCTTTCTTTCTTTAGAAAATATATATATAAATACTTAATAGGAGCACAATGGCGATCAATTTTAGTGAGACATTTCTTTTAAATTAATAAGATTCATCGCCACCATTATATCTATTAAATCAACACCAATTAAAATATTTAAAAAAACATATTGTAGTGATGAGCTACAACCTGAAACACCATCCAATTATTTAAGACACTCTACTAATTGGAGCCACATAGACATATTTGCTTAACTAATAAATTGCCAAGCAAATTATCATATAAACATTTTTTCTTTCCAAACATACATTTACATAAACATCTTTTTAGTTTTAAAAGAAGTAATAAAAACTATTAAACTACTAGGAAAAGAAAAAATGAACAGATAGGTATACTAATACAGGAATAAAAGGTGTTATATGTTACTAACTGGGGAGAACTATACCAAAAAACTTACACATAAACTTAAAAAAAAAAAAAGTAAATAAAAACAATGACTGAATTAAAATCTAAACACATAGCAACCATTTATAGAAATGAAATTTAAAATATTTATAAATTATTATTATTTATTTATAATCCCATTTATTTATGTTATGTCTGTTAAACAATAGGAAATGTCAAGGTTAAAATGCTTAAAAAAACTTCATGCGACCTGCAATGCAGTATTAATTGATATACTGTCTTCTGCATTCGAAGATAGAACATTATTTTTTTTTTCTACTTAAAAATAAATTCAAATACGAAATGGATGTGAATGTTTGAATTTAAATATATATATATTTTAATATTAATCAAAATGATTGAAAGCTGAATTTTTTGAAGCAATCGTTTGAAATGGAAGAACTAATTTGAAAGTAAAAATTTAATTATTTGCTACTTAGACAATTTTAGTTAAATGTACATGTTGCAGTAATATTCAATAATTAATTGTTTTGATATATTATGAATCAATAAATATATATTATTTTTATATCATGATTGCTTGCTGAAAAGTTTATACCATGGGGTAATAATACGTCATCAATAAAACCATGAAAAGTTAAAGATTTTACCTGCCCATTTAGAAGAAACTTGAAAACCATCTTTGCTTTAAATAAAATGCCTAACCAAATCCAAGTCAGGATAATTGGAGAACATTATTATTTTTTGACCCAGACAAGAAATTTCTATTCTTTGTGGGAGCAGAACTTCATCTCCATTCATAGGAATTTATTTAGCAAATAAACAGTTTCCAGCAGACTCATCGAACTTTAATTAACATAATGGGATAAGAATTGTGATTTTTGTTTTATTATTTTGTCTATTGTAAATTTTATGTATTATTTTCGTTTTCTACAATTGGAAGCTAATGTGTTATAATTTTAGAGAAATTCTGTATGAGAGTAATGAGGAGGGGGGGGATATTAGATTTAAATATATATATTTTTTATCATTTTTAATTGTATAAAGAATAAAAAAATTACTAGTTTTGACCTCCCCATCTGACTGACTTTTGACAACATATAGGAAATTGAAAGGTAAGCAATTTTAATATTATCTTATAGTAAGCAACACACGATGATAAAATTTTATTTCTTTATTATTAATTAAGCTTATTTTTATATTACTGTTAAATCAATGATTTATTATCATTGATTTATCTAGACAACAAAGATTTTTTTGTTGTTGTTGTTATGTTTGTATACATATTTTAAATTAGTCAGCTAAAATTGCAATCACATATACATATTATAATTTTACATATTCGTTGTTGTAAATAATTAGTTAAGTACATGAACTTCTACCACTGGGTTTAGGGCAAGGATTTTATTTTTATTAATATCATTATAGATATCGATATGGTAGAAATTCATCCTTGACAAAATCAATTACATGTATCAGATTTAATTGTTATTCATATTTTTTTTTGTTAATCAATAAATGTTTATATAATTCGTTATTTTAATTTGGTCTCTAACTCATCATTATTTCCATATCCACCATCAGCTTTATAACTCTTCATTATTCATATACCCATCGTAAACATTATCTTATTTAGTTTTACACTTATCAATATTATTAATATGATAGAGGAAATACATATTTAAGTCATTTATTATAACTTTTAATACATATATACCTATACTGCACATACATATTTTTTATATCTTATGCTTAATTGATTTTTGGTAATTAATTATCACCTATATAGAGGTGCAATAACTACTATTAGTGTGATCTTCCCTGATAAGAGAGCTCAAGCAATTACTCCGAGTTCGAATACTGTGGTATAACATGGCTAGAAAGGGGTGAGAATTTGATGAACTAACCCAAATTGTATCTAGGTTAATAAAAATAGGTAGAGCTAGTCTATTGGAAGTAGATACAATCATAGGTTATGTATTTCATCATGTAATCACTAGCATACTATTTGAAGACCCAAAGTCCGACCATAGTAAGACCCCCCCCCATCTCTTTTGGAATCCACCAGCCCATTACAATATATATATATGATATTATTGACAGAACATATGTATATAATTTCAACCATAAAAAATAAATAAATCTAGATTTAATTTTAATTAAGGGATAGTTACCAGTAACCAGAATGAGTGGATCAAGATGGACCCATTTGATATTGCTAGGTCTTCTAGATTCTTCAAGTTTGTTTCACATCTTTAATTGAAAGCATTCATTCATACAGGGCAGGTATCGGCTGGGCATATTTTGGTTCTCCAGCTGGCTCATATTTCTATAACTCCAGTCCCATGGATGGACAAGAAAGTAAAGGCAAAGAAATCTACTCATGCATTTTTGCTGAGTAACACATTTCTGGATTCATATATAAAGAGAGCAAATACCCTGCTTCAAGTAAATTTCTTTTTATGTAACAATTTTTCAGCAAAACTTCTAGAAAAAGAAATTCTTAACATAAAAGTCCTTCCGCAAAAGCTTCAGCAGGTGTAAGAGTGAAACTAAAGAAAGATTCTTTATTTAAACCCTTTTTTCCAATTGTATTTTAATTAAACTCTCATTAATAGCAAAAAATGCCCATTGTTTCAAATTTTCCCTGTTATCTGTATTTTCCTAATTAAAAATGTTTTATAAATTAATTCCTTTCTCAATGGATTCTATTTAATTAAAAAAAAATTACCTTATCTATTTCTGCCATCATATATTTTAAAATAGTTATAAATAAAAATTTAAACTTTCTATTATTTTATTTCATTAACTTTTTTTTTTTTAAAAAAATAATCTCCCTTAAATTAATATAACTATTTATGCAGGTCATCATTTAGTTTAAAAAAAAGAACATACATTTCACTGTGGTTGGACTTAGGAGCTAGTCCACAGTGAATGGTGAAGCCAGCATATATATAATTGTATATATACATGCACAGCTTCAATATATATATATAAAAAAACAAAATAAAATCATAAATAGTAACTTATTAATTACAACTTTTTCAAGTACAAAGGTGAAAAGCAACTTCTGCAGCATTTTTTTATAAATAAATTTTGAATTATATTTTTTTTTTAGAAAAAAGTTCGTTTTCAGATTCTTTATTACAGATACGATGTGATTACATTAAAACATTTCTATTCAAATATACTTAGTAAAAATAGTTAAAGCATATATTATAAAAATAAATTAAAAGTGTGTTCTGTTTTATCACCAACATAATTAATTGTAATTACTTTTGTGAGTTGTCAGATAGCTAAAATATACACCTTTTTTTTAAAAAAAGGACACATGTAGTGACTGCTAATACAATATAATAATCAAATACCATTCCTAATTAAAAATTGTTATAATTTATAGGTACATTAGATAAGAAAATTATGAGAAATTATCTATTTGATGAAATTCTTAATTAACATCATAAGTTTTACTGAGAATAAAAAGCCCATCATTTTACTAATTTATGAATAATGAAAATGATCCATGATAATGTTATTGTTAGTCTTGTTTACTTTTTGATTTGAACAAACAATTAAAACAGGAAAAGCTTTAGTGGTTGCCCCTTTCTACTGAATCTTTACAATCAAAATCCCCCCCCCCCCCTCCACACACACACTAATTCTAGCTCAGATTTATTGATGTTTTCTTAATAAAAAATTTCATTTGACTATAAGTGTATATTTTTAGTGCACTAAAATTCTAATCACTCTTTTCATATGCTCTGTTATTTTTACATCAAAAATTACAAAATTTAGTGGTTTTAGGAATACATCAAACTGTATTTCAAAAATAAAATGATTGACTTTCTAAGAAAATATTATTTTTATATTTAGTTTTACTCTGTTTTCAATATGATATATTTATGCTTTATGTATATATTCTACAATTATTGTAGATTAAAATGATCCATTATAGTTTGCTTACTAAAGAATAAAAATTGTATGTAATTCTTTTAAAATTTTTTTTTAATTTTCTTTCTGATTGTACAAATTAAATAAACAACAACAAAAAAAATTATAGAAATTGACAAATATCATTCTGATATTTTATACAATTATTTTTAAAAATCTACCATATATATATACTTTTTAGATATATTCTTACCTTTGTTCTTTTGTGCGTTTGATTATCTATTATTCTCCTTTTATTTCTAATTATTTTGGATTTACTGGACGCCAGCGTCACAGATGTTGGTGTGGATGATACAGTAGTATAAGTTGCATTTTCATCTCCACTCTCATCTGAACTTGAATCTATAAAATATATCCAAACATATATATGCTTAAAATAAGTAAATATTTTTTCAAGAAAAAGTTGCACAGATATAATTAAAAATGATATCTATATAAATGAAATATTTACAATTGTTTTTATATGTTTTGATCTATTTTGAATACTTAGAATAGAAATTAAATGTGTTAACAATGTGAACCTAATAAAATGTCGAATTTAATGTCAGTTGTGTATGTTATATAATTACTGATCCACAGATAAAAAGTTAAATCTTTCTAACACAGATATCAGCAGAATTCTAATCATTATTGTCTCCTTCAAGCTTGAAAATGTTATGCTTCTTGACCATTTTTTCATCAACACTCAAGTAAAATTTAAAATCCTTAGAAAAGAGTAAAAAATATGTTTTATTGCTGTAAAATAAAATTTTTCACTTAGACAATAATGAATAATATTTCTGTAGTGTAATTTTCACACAACTCCAATGCAAGATAGGGACTAGAATATAAGAAAAAACATATGATCAAAGATATGTGAAAAAATCTATGATCCCCAAAATTCTTATTTCGTCATGAATCAACTCATCAGTTTTCTCAGACTATAATCTCTTACACATATTGACCTTAGGTCAACATGGGTGTGACAATAATCTCGGCCTCAGGGTGGCCTTTGAGCATTCCATCATCAGATTTTCAATTGGATGGATGGTTGAAGAGTTGGAGTGTGGAGTGGATTGAAGCCTGTCCATTAAACTATGAGGATAGTCTATCTTAATATATATCTGAGCACTTATACTATATATGTGTGTAAAGATGATAGTCTGGACCAACTGATGATTGCTGATTTAGCATGAAATACGTATATTGGTGATTATTTATCTTTTCGGCATATATGTGTTTAGGTGTTTCAGTGTTATTAGATAGAGTGGAGAGAGGTGGGTGGTGTGAAAGTCTGTGCTCATATACCCTATATTACATATCTTTATCATTTTTCAGTATATATATAGATAGCAAATTACTACAGTTTAATTGATCTGTCAAATATGCTACCCTCATACACTGTAGTAATTTGCTACATATATATATATATACCGAACAATGATAAAGAAATGTGTAAAAGATTGTGGCTGGGCCAACTGATAAGTACTGGTTCATTTCGTGCATCTTGGGATCCTAGATCTTTTTCACATCTTTGGCCATGTGTTTATGCTTATATCCCTCCACAAAGTGTTAAAAGAGAATAGAAAGCAGATCCCATCTTGCGTGAGAATGGTATTGTAAAAATAACACTACAGAAGTATTATTCATTATTGGATAACCTCTAGTATAATGAATGGCTAATAAAAATATATTTATTACTTAGACATTTCAAAATAATTGCTGCATTTTTAAATATTGCATACATTAATATATTAAGTGCTTACAATGATTCTAACATTTGTGAAATGTTCAAACAATTGTTTTTAATATTTAATGGCAATTGTAAGAATGCAGAATTGTTTTTAAAATCATTCAACATTTTTAAATGTTATCACAGTCATTATGATCATAAAAACTTATAAATTTGCTGTTTGTTAACATTTCTAATGTAAATGAGTTGATAAATAATAATTAATTCCATTCATGGGACAAACAAGTTCAAATATGTTACTAAGACAATTTACAAACAAGATTCCTAAAGTATTATTTCAATGACTTTGCAATAATGACCACTTCCTAAGACCTTTTCTGACAAAATAGATTTATGTTGATGTATGAAAAGATGGGCCTTACACCTGGGTCTCGTTTTATGTGGATTTTTTAAATGCGATTTAAGTTATGCGATTCATGTTTCTTCTTAATATATTTTTATGTGGGTTTTCTTTTATGTGATAAAGAAGTTCATATTTCACTATATTTATTAGATATCAAAAACTTTAAATTATTAATAACTTATTTTGACTTGAAATACTTTTTTTTCTTCAAAAATATAATGTTATATTAGTAGCTAATGTGTATATGGCCTGAAGTTGTATTTAGAATCTTAGCTTCTACGTAAATAACCTACTTATACTTATGAATAAATAATAATAATAGATTTATCTTTATGAGTATAAAAATATTGCAATAAATATTTAAACTTTTAAAACATATTTTATTAGATATAACAGAAATAAATATTCTTTTAGATTTTTAAAATAAATTATGAAGTTTTGTAAACTGAAAGTAATCTTTCTAATGATAATGTATAATCTTTTTGTTTTGATTGCGATCTCATTTTTAAAATATAGAAACAAAATATAAACATTTAAAATTTATTTCACTGGTAAACAAAAATATCTATCTGTCAAATGAAGACAAATTTATTATTTTCTGATAAGTATTAATCATTTAATCATAGATTTTACGTTGATGTGTGAGACAAAGAATAACGTCAGAAAATGCTGAAATCTTAAAGAATTTGCTGCAATAAACAACCTCTTAAATTCCAATGAGAACTAAATTAGTTATATGTCTGGATAACACAAGCTTTATAAACAATTAGTAAAATCATCATTTCAAAGTTTAATCACCAATTAATTACATTGGCAACAGAAAACCATTAACACAGCACAAGACTGAAAGTGGAGCTAGTTGTACTTCCTCTTGTGACGAATCTGATTTCTTACCAGTTTTCAAACGAATCGCATATTGTCAAATAGCAATAATGATTAAAATATGTGTGAAAAAATGTAAAATTAAATACTGTAGTTAATAAAAAAAGTTTGTCTTGTTTCAATTTTTTTCAAATATTTGAAATTTTTTATTAGTCATACTTTATTTACTTATTTTTTTAATGTGAATTTTAAAGTAATTTTTCCTTGTTGCTTTGCTTTTATGCGATTTCTGAAAATTACAGAACCTATCCCCCATTTTTCAAGGCAAGTTAAGTCTATTTTTGTGTGATTTTTTTTAATGTGGGTTTTCTGTGGAACCTATCTATCGCATAAAACGAGACCCAGGTGTATTTGCAAGTTCATTTAAATGATTCTTTAGGAATCTTGCTTGTGAATTATCTTAATACTGTACTTGAACTTTTTGAATTTTATATTCTTAGCATTATATATTTGATAAACTATAAAATTATTTACATGCTCATTAAAAATCATTATATACTATTTTTTATTCTTCTACAAAGATTGTTTTCAGTGTTTTAACACAGTACAAAATAAAAACTTTCATTTTAATATGCAAGTCAGTTCTATGTTTTTTTCACTTTTAAAGTCAAAGCTTAGAGTTTTAAATGACATTTTAAAGGATTCATTAAATAAATAAATAATTAAAACTTTGTGAATGTAAATTTGTTTGTTTTTTATCTTTCAAAAAATCATTATGTTTTAATGTTCCAATTTATAAATGACTGAATGTTCTATTTATTTTTCTTAAACAACAAATTTGAAGTTTATTATTTTAATGATTTATTTATACATTGGTTAAATAAATAGTTTAACAAAAAAAAAAAACCCCTTCACAAAAATAAATGTAAACACAAAAGAATATTAATTTCAAAAATACAGAGATAAAAAGTAGTTAATATTTCAGTGCTGAGCACTCTTGTCAAAGGCAATAGATATAAATTTAAATAAACTGTTTCATATGTTAAATCTCAACATGATAATTACGAAGTCACAAGTCTAATTGTGCATATTTCAAGCAGTACTCAACTAAACAATAGACTTTCTATTCATTCAAAGTTACCATTAGAAATAAACCTAGTTTCTTTAATTTTATGTTTCCTATCATTACATTCTCTCAAACCATTTTTATTTCACTAGGATTAAAAAAGTGACCAAATAAACTCATGCTCCAAAAACACTGACGACATTGAAGAATCTAACCTAGTTTTACTTTAACTATACATATGCTGTTTAAACCTTACATTAATGTTTACTCTGGATTCATCGTAATAAACATAAGGGCAATGATAGGAAACACAAAATTAAAGAGGCATAGTTTATTTCTAATGGTAACTTTGTAGTGACTATAAAGTCTAATAGTGATCGATTGAGTATAGTTTGGAATAAGTACCATTAAACTGAAGACTTTGTAACTTGTTTGTTGAGGAGTGATATAAGTTTTTTAAATTTTCTGTCTATTGCCTTTGATAAAAATGTTCAGTATTGAAAATGCATTTAGATTATATTGCTATTTATTAATTACTATTTATCTCCATAGTTTTGGAATTAATATTCCTTAGTTTAACAAGTAATGATTAATGAACAATTTTTACTTCAGAAACTTTTTTTGATTCTTTAAAAAGATTTTTTTAAAAAAAAAAAATTTAATGAAGTGCAAACAGAAATCTCCTGCTTTCCCAAAAAATAGCAACTTTATATTGTTTTAAAATAACATATTAATATTTATTGGTTTAATAATGCATCTTTATAATGTGAAATGCTCATCAAAAATTATGATGCTAAAATAAATTATATTAAGATAGAAAATAATAAAAAACTACAGTCAATGTTGACATGTTATCACAAGTTGTTTTAGCCTGTTGCATAGTAAAAAGATTAACAAATCTTAAGCTAAAGAATGTAATATTATTTTGATCACCTATGTATTATTCAATAAACAGCTGTTAATGAATAAAAATTAATTTTTAATCCTGCAAAGATAGCAAAATTCAATGTTCCGTTTCTTCATTATAAATGAATTTCCCTCAAGTTTCATTAAAGGAAATATGAATGTTTTTTAAATAAATATGCATATATAAAAATCATTAATTAAAAAAAAAAATCTGAATTGAATTGTTTTGGTAATGAAATCAAAATATACTCTTGCTATTAAAAAAAAGAAAAAAGGGTGGTGGAACACATATAAAAGTTAAATTTAATTAGATTCAGAATAAGACTTTTCTGAATATAAGATTAAAAAAGTAGATGTTTTATAAAAAAAAAAAAAAAAGGTACAAGCAGCATAATGAAGATAAAGTTATTTGATGCTTTTTCTATTTCTTTACCCAATACTGCTATTTTATTTAGTGATTCTTTATGATTAAACAATGACAACACTTATAAAATTCCACCTCCCACTATATATATCAACTATTATAAGAATAAAATAAAAAACTGTCAGGAATGACAATTACAAAATAATTCAAATAAAATTTACAGATTTCTAAAAATGCAGACCTGACATTTCTTCTTTTTTTTTTGTTTGAAGAGCGACAGCCTTTTGCCGATCAACCTTTCTTGGTTGGCACTTCTCGCACATATATGTATCAGGGATGTTGTTTCTATCAATACCCATACAATCCACATGTTGCCAGACTCTAAAAAATAATTGCAAATATAGAAACATATATTAGTATACATATTTTATATATTATTTATATTTACAATACAATGACTGCAAATAAAATAAATATTGTAGAATTGATTTTTCAAATACAAAAAAGTCTGCAAATAGTTGAATTCAATTAAATATATAAGAGTATTTGTTGTTAGATCTAATTTACTTAGATACATTTTAGTTATTTTCCATTTTTAAATAAGGCAACTAATATAAGTTGAAGGCCAAAATAAAATTGATATAATATTTTCCATAAATATATTTAATTGATGATTACGATTCCAATATATGGAAAATACAAAGTATTTTAATTTATATTTAAAATACATGCCTTCAGATTTACTAGGTAACAACATGTAAATCTTCAGCCCTCAAAAATGTATCCAAAATGTAATAAATTCTATTTTAATATTTTGATTTTTATTGAGCATTAAAAATGGATTTTTTTTCCAACTGATTCCTTGAATATTTTTAATTTTGATAATTCTTTGCAGTCTTTTCCAGCTTCATAGTTCAAAAATATCTGCAATCTTTTACTTATATGGACAAATGACAATTTTCACATCTATATTATTAATCTGGAGAAAATTCAATTTTACATTATTGGAGTTAAATAGTAATGATTTTAACATCACACTTTTACACTGGATTTCTTTAATATAACTTCCATTGTGGCAAATTTTAGATTCTAGGAAGAAAATTATCAATTACTTTATTTTTTATTATCTATATCAAATATTTTCAAGTAAACATAATCTTTGCCTTTTTTGATGTTTAGAAGTAGTCCAACTAAATTCAAATGTACACAATATCATTTCATATTGCAATTACATGTTTTTACTTCATTGTAATGCCAATCTCTATTTCATCCAAGGCTGTATAACAAAGAATATATTTAATAACGAAATAAACAATATAATGAAGAAAAAAAAACAAGTACATCTTTTTCAATTTAAAATCATAATTACAGAGATGCTTAAAAAAAAAAAAAAAGATTACAGTATACAGTATTGTGAGCATTCCAAGAAATTTCCATAATTTGGAAGGACTTATATAATAAAATACCCATAAATAATCAATGAAATAAAAGTACAACTATTAAGATTCCTATATGGTCTCAAGTAACTTTGCCTTTTCTACGATTAGAATGTTTAAATGTCATTTTATTGTTTTATTTACTTCCATATGATTTTCAACAGTATTTTGCTGCCTTGTGAAATTTAGAACAATTATTTTACAATTGAGACCATCTAATCATTTTTTTTTTTGTTGAAAATTTCTCCAATCTTTAAACCAGTAGATTTTGTCCTTTTAAAGAGTCCAAAAAAAAATGTGTATAATCAGTAAAAGACTGGGACATTAAAATATATAATAATTAATGAATACCAAACCTACATAATTATACAAAAATTGACTTGAATAAAAAATCTTAAGATATTGTTTATTAGCATGGTTAAACATTTATTTTATAACGTCTTGCGTGCGATTATAATTACGATAGAATGACAGCCTGTTAAGCTAATTGCGCAGACGCTGTGAGAATGTTATTAATAAATGAATACCTGGTTGTTCGAAGGTATTCATTTATTAATAACATTCTCACAGCGTCAATTAGCTTAACAGGCTGTCATTCTATAGCATGGTTAGCAAAAAAAAAAAAAGTAAAGATAACTATCAAATATATGAGTGCAATTATGCTCTTCATTGAAGGCCAATATCCAGATATTATTCTAAAGGTTTGGATATTACATTGCTCTCTAGTGTCAATTGATTCTTCAAACACACAAAAGATTATAACTTATTGTTATGTAGAAGGAAGGACAATACAGTAAAAAACATAACCTTTAAAAGAAAATGGAGAAAAAAATCTGATCAATAAAAGCTTATTCTTTTGACTGCTATAGATATAAAAAAAATTTTATCATGCTATTACAATTAATGTAAAGCACAGTAAGATGATTTTCAATAATTATTCAAATGGCTTTATTGCTTGAGAGTTCATAAAAAATTTGAGTGCTGGAAATGACAGCACTGGAATTGATGCTAAAACTCCACATTTCAGGATTGCACTCTATCTCTACAGCAAATCACACAAGACAATAATAACAATTAACAGTGAATAAACAATAAGCAGTAATTGATTAAAAAGCATTTTCTGTTACTTTTTTTTTTCGAAAACAGCATTTTGCTCATTAAAAGATTTTGGTAGTTTCTGATATAAGAATTTTTTTATATCTATAATCTTACTTCCATTCTCTTTCCACTCCCTTTTAACTTTCTTTATAGT
Organism: Epiperipatus broadwayi; assembly: GCA_028023455.1. Classification (NCBI taxonomy): domain Eukaryota; kingdom Metazoa; phylum Onychophora; class Udeonychophora; order Euonychophora; family Peripatidae; genus Epiperipatus; species Epiperipatus broadwayi. The sequence continues at coordinate 37,593 of JAQFVV010013558.1, read as the reverse complement.
CAATGAAATTAATATAGGGCACTCAATGATTTCATTTCTTAAACTGTCATTTCTTGTACAAACTATTAAAATAGAATTGTATTTCCATGCTTAACTTACACAGCAATTTGACTACAATATTTTTTTTCTTCTATAAATTTTCAATACAGTGAAAGCAAAGACAGTAATTGATTGCAAGATTGGGCTGATTTATTTAGATGTTCAGCTAAACATGAAAATGGAAGAACTTTTAAAAAAAACAAGGTTTACAAATAGCTTGCCTCACAAAATCTGTTATGTCACTTTACCTGGTGAATTTTGCTTTTCATTAAAGCAGTAAAAAAAGTTATATCAGTATAATAATGATAGCAAAAAATGAAAAAAGAAAGAACATAAAGATTAAGAGATGGAACGATTTTTTTTTTTTATGTCTCAATGATGATAAAAGGGATTATGAAGATAAAATAATGAAATACCTTTTATTGCAATGGGATAAAAAAAAAAGACAAGTATTAAATGAATAATTTGGTGATTGTAGATTGGAACGAGAATAGTGGGGGAAGAGAAAATAAAATGAATCTGCAAATGTATAAAAAAGTTTCAAAGGAATGACAATTTAATTTGCTACTAAGTCAGATTTGACATATGGTCTCTAAACAAAATTCTTATTTCGTTTAAAAAGAAGCCATTTTCATTATAATGTATGCTGAAATTATTTTAACCATTTCTATCATTCTTGATATTAATAATACAAAATTAAATGAGAAGAGATAAAGAGATTATGATTGAATATAATAAAAGAAGACATAAAAAGCTATGAAGATTTTTTTAAAAAATGGGAACATATTACATATTTAATGAGTTAATAAATGAGGTTAATGTAGAAATACATATTAATAAGATGTCAGAGAAATTGAATAATTTCTAGATAAAATGGAATAGAAATAAAAAACTAAAAAAAAAACTATTAAGTTAAATATGATAAGTGATATGAAGCATTTAATGGAAAAATTAATTTATGAATGATTAAGTGTTTAGTAATAAATTCAACTGTAAATACAGAAAAGACAATGAATTTAAAGAGCAATTATAAAAATAGAGAGAGAAATAGGATTAAAGAGGTTAAAAATAATAATCAAGTAATAAAAAACAAACAGCTAAAAGGCTTAAAAAAATAATTTTTTTTGTATGAAATGGATTTATTATCATATAAAAATAAATATTTATTTACATTAGTTAAAAAAATTGAATACACTAAAAAATATATAACATAAATGAAACATATTTGAATTTTCTGCAGGATATGGTTGTTATAAAAGCAGATTATGAGTATAATGCCAATTTATAATCCTATATTTTTCTTAAACCTGAAATATCACTAATCTAATAAGAAGTCCAGGAATCAAACATATTGGATTAACACCATTCTACTTGCATCAATGATTCTATCGTTTCAGTAAGTTGAATGTCTCATATCTTCATTAAAATGTGTTTCAAATAATGTTATGTAATGTAGGTTATTTAATATACCTACATTTTATTTTATAAGATACTGCAGAAATTTTCCACACATTTCTTATATCAATACAGTACTTTTTCTTCTTGCCGAAATAATTTTCCTTCCAAATCCAATAAACCATTTTATATTTTGGAAATTTTATTCATTTCTATAACTTTCTGTACTATTCCAAAATAATATTTCATTTAATATTTCCTTATACTATAAACTCTTTTATATGCAGTTTTAAAAAATTCTACATATTATTTTTGTAAAAGATCATTTTATTTTCAATATTCTTTCTTTTCTATATACATTCCCTTGTGCTAGCAGAAAATGTACCAATAAATTGATGCTTTTTGGCTTAAGTTTATCTGTGTAGCTGTTATCGGCAACATTTTGTTTTCTTATCAATCTCATACAAGTTTAGCTATCTTAAAAATATGTTAATATTGCCTCTCTAATTTTGCTTAACACATTTAACTATTGATGATGACATCTCGTGTTGAATCTATTAGTTATATTTGTCTCGAAACATTTATTTTCCATTAATTAAAATATAAAACACACACAAAATATAGCTAATTCATTATATAAAAGATTGTTTAAATGAAATGAGCACTGGTGATAGTATCAGCTAAGTATGAACTATATTACCATATTAATTAATCTGAATTGTATAGTAATCACTCTAAGCAAAAGATGGTTTTAGAAAAAATGAAAATTGATATCAAAATTACAGATAAAAATTTGGACCATACAGATATTACTTTAGATATAAAAGCAGAAATGTGAAAAACATTAATTCTTAAAGTTAAAAATAAAAATCAGAAGACAGGAGGAACATTACAGATTATTAAAAAACAAAAAAAGATTATGATTATAAGGAAATTAGTGAAATTTAATGTAAATGATAATATAGAAATGGTTAGATAAGTTTACTTTTGTAGTTAGTTATTTAAAAAAAATATTTAGAAAAATACTTCCTTAAATTTTTTAAAAATCTTGGAGAATTTTTCTAGAATATTAAAATGTTGCAATAAAATGATTATTTAATGGTCTCTCCACCATGACATGTAACTATGAATTTGTATTCTACACAAGACTGAGTGAGAGAAGTGAATATCTTTGAGCCCTGGTTTTTAAAAAAAATCCAATTACTTGAATATAAAAATATAATAACTGTGATAAAAAAAAGTAATCCTATGTAAGTGAAAATATTTATTTTGAACACATAAAGAAAATTGATGTATTCATAGAAAAGATGGAATTGTGCGAGAAAATAGGAAATGACGTTGGCAAGGTATAAGGTCGACTGATGGCATATAGGTTGGTATGGGAATAAATTTACAGTAATTAAATAAATTAAAAAAGAACAGAATAGTTTAGGTACAATTTTTTGACTTAAAAATAACTAACAAAAACACCTGTTCTTAAATAATATTCATAAAATATTTTTTTTTTTTCATTATAATCAAAAATTACTTACTGACACTTATCACAGCAAATCATATACTCATCATCATGATCAAATTCACTAAAAAACAAAAATAATAATAATTACACATATTTTTTTTTTTATAAATAAACAATTAAAAGATGCAAATTAACAACAATGTTAATGTGATAGCTTAAGAGAATACACTTGTAATAAATTAGAATTAAAATTTTCTTATTATCAAAAGATGTGGCTATTCTTTTTTCATTTCAAATATACACAACACATTGTTAGACATAAAAATTACCCATTCCTGAAATATTATGCTAACAGTATCCTTTTAAAGCAATAATTAAATGGAAAAAATATCAAATTACATTAATCTAATATTTTTTTATGGAAATAATTCTCCTTTCTCTATGTACTGATTTCTATATTTACATGATACCATTTTGGAGAGAGCATATGGCAGAGCTCTGATGATGACTGCAGGACAAAGTTTTGGTGTGAAAAATAGTATTGTTAAGTGCATAAGAAAGTTGGAAATGATATCATAATCTAATATTTTGTGTGGTATGGAATGATGTGTCCTAAGTATGTGTGACTATTCAACATTAATTAGGCCTACAATTCCTTGGCATTATGATGCTTTTGCAAATAAATTTATTCATTAAGAACTTGTATTTACTCGACACAAGTAAAGTTCAGCAATCAAGCTGAACGAGGAAGCATCTGTTTAGATATAGGTTTAAACACAATCATATTAGAAAGTCATATGCTGACCAGTCAAAACAGACAGCAACATAGACAATATTTTATTCATAAATCATTGATCCATTAATGTGACAATAAATTTTATGAAACATTATAGGCTATTCTAAATGATCTCATATAGATATTTGATAGAGAAATAGTAGATTGTTCATATATCTCAGATGACTCACTATATCACCAAATATATTTATTGATAATCTTTGATGCTTAAAATCATAATAATTCTTTGAACACAATATGGTTCTATTCCTCTTCAAAATGTTATAGAAAGAAGTGTTATAATAGCTATCAAGCATTGAATATATTTATAGTTCATAGTTTTGTCATTGTCTAACAATATCTACTTACAACAGATCTTTCTATAATAATTACTTGTAACTACTGTTCCTAAATTTCATCCACAATATACATAATCTGTGAATCTATATATAAATTAATCAGATGAATTTTAACATAGCATCATATCTTTTTGAAACTACATCCAATTACTAATTGGCTACTATATCAGATAACATTTTTCAGTTCTGAATATGGTTTAACAATGATTTATCAATTATATCATGTATTAAAAATCATTACCTATTATGACTTTCTAACCCTTGTTTGTCATAAATCTCTCACAGATTAACATTTTACTGGCTAGCAACTTAGATGATTTACATACCATTATGCAAATACTTTCTGGATTAATCCATTTCGATGTGTAGTAGCTTATTTTTAAATATTTATTCCATATGCATTTAACAAAAATATTAAACTGCTTAATGCGATTTTGAAATTATTCTTCTTCTTAATATTTTTGTATGCAGTTTTCTTTTATGCGATAAAAATTATTAGATCAGAAGTCGAGCTCCGATAATGTGCTATTACTTTAAATATTATAAATTTCGCGCACTCACGTCATATTTAAAATAATAGCGCATTATCGGAGTTCGACTTCCATCTAATAATTTCAATATTTTCAGCATTTTATAATAGTACTGTAATAGATTTTATGTAATAAAGAAGTTCATAATTCACTTAAAATCAGAATTTCCCCATTTTATATACACACGTTAAATTTTACAAGACTATAATGTAAATCTGTTCAAATGTTATAGATGAAAAATACTGTTTGTTGTCGTTTTTGCATTTTAAATCACATTCTATTTTTGCTTTTTATAAAAAGAGTACGTAATCAATTAATCATTTAGTGTCCGCAAGTAATAAATTTTACAAGATTATAATGTAAATCTGTTCAAATGTTATAAATGCCTATACGATGTATGTTATTGTTTTTGCATTTTAAATCACGTTCAATTTTTGCTTTTTATAAAACGAGTACGTAATCATTTAATCATTTAGTGTCTGCAAGTTTATTTTTAAAAGGTGAGTAACAGCGGTGGGCACAATTAAATTTGACAATTAAAATCTGATTTTTAATTGTAATTAGCAATTTAAAAATTATGTAACGAGGAAATGTGAAATAATGGAATTTGATTTTTAAACGAAATTGAAAATTAAAAACTTAAAGACAAAAATAAGAATTTAATTTTTAATTATTAATTTTAATTAAATTTTGCCCATTAGTGGTGAGTCGGTATCTTTTTATTATCGTAAGTGTAAGTTCTTATTTTTATTTTAAACTTTTAGTTTACTCTAACGGAGAGAAAAAAAACACTCAAGAAAATGAATTTCTTTGGAAACAAAAATTTCAATTTTAGATCGCTTAGCAAAATGTGAAGGATCAATAGCGATTGGAAAACGTTTTAGTTGTATTTCCTCTTGACTTCGTTTAAGGAGAAGCAACAGTACCTCACATCACGACGAATTTGATGTCTCAAATAGCGATAATTAAAATACCGTATATATATGAAAAAAATGAAATTACGCATAAAAATATACTGTTTTGAATAAAATCAAATACTATAGTTAATTCACTATTGAAAATGTAATTATAAAATTTGTTATTAATTTTGGTTGTTGATAAAAGAATCTCCCAAAAAATTTTATGATATCATGTGACATAACTTTATTATTTAACACTAAGGATAATACTATTTCTTCTATTAATGCTTACATATCTCTTATGCAATTTATTCATAACAAATAAAAACAGAATCATTACTAAAAGTATGCTTTGCTTAAATGAAAGTGTGATATATGTTATTTCTAATTAATGGTCCCACATTTGATCACGTTTTATTTTACACACTATAAAGTGCAAGTTAATCAAACTATAAAAAAATCCAGTTATATTTCATGATTAATTGACCTAATATTATTATTTGAATTGCCATTGGAATCAGTTTTACATTTATTTAAAAAGGTGCCAGAGTCCGTTAGATTCACTGATCCGTTGCATCGTCAATCCGTAACTAATAACTAAAAGATTGGGATTGCGTTTTCTCGTAAATTCGAAAGTAGACTGAATGATTAAAGTATTACAGCAAAGTTATAATATTAAACATCTTAGCTTGCTGTCTACTTTATGGTATCTTAGTATTTAGTGATAAAGTTTAATGAGCCCTTTACACAATTAAAATTAATATCATTTGCCACTTTTTAAATGTGTCTTAAGTAATTTATTTTTTTTAATGGATGAATATATCATTAATGATTGAGATGTTTAAATTTATCAAAAAATGAATTTCTAAAGGCAACTTAAAAGAAATAATTCTTTAACTATGAGAGAATTTAAACATCAGTAAAAAAAAATTATGTATTAAAAAGCACCTTGTTTTCAAAAAAAACAAATCACTGCGAGGTTTCAAACATCAACATGGCAAATTTAAAAAATAATATAAAATCAATTTATAGATCAGCAAGTGAAAAAACAATCACTGAAATTGATATCTAACACCATAAAGCTGTAATCCTTCTCATGTATGGCAGAAATGTATTAAATATTTTATTTGTTAATAATATATTTTTTATTGATTTTATTTAACATACTCTTGTAGCTGTAAATTCAAGAATAAATGTAGACATTTTTATTCTTTAGCAAGGATTTATTTTTTCATTCAACGGTAACACACTATGTAGTTCCAACCTATATATCATGAAAGGTCATAATCACAAGATAGATAAGAAATAGGTTGATGAAAAATATAGATCTCTGAATGATTATGGTTGAATTTGAATATTTATTTTTATAATGACATACCAGGATCAGCTTGCATATAACAAAAATTGAAATTCTCTTTAGAAAAACAAAAAACAACAGAACAATACTTTGATATTAATAAGATTTTTAAGATAGCTGGTGTCTAATTTTGAAGAATAATTTCAAATTTTCAATTTTAAACAACTTTCTAACTCACATTGTCGATTTCTTAACTTGATTTTTATAAAATTCATAATGGAATGCTCACAAAAATAAGTTGATCCAAAAATTGACAAAATTCCAAATTTAGCTACTTTAAGTTGATTGTAACAATCCAGAAGGTTATTTCACTTTTCCAAAATAAATTGCTATTCTTTGCAGCACAGATAGATCCTTCCATTTGTGTGTCTTTCCAGATAATTTAAATTTATTTTTAAAGTCAAAAATTTAGAAGATTACAAATTATTATGTTTCAGTTATTAGTTGCAATTCAAACAAAGTTCAATTTTTGGAAATGATGAAACTTTTATGCCATCAATATTTACTTCCACTGGCCTTGTGAAAAACACACAAAAGTAAATTTTCTGGCTTTAAAATCAAATGACCGTTCAAATATTTTTCTATCTCTTTTACAGTTTTATAAAAAAACTTTGACTAAATGTCACCAAATATATTTTTTCAATATTTTTTTAAGGTTTCAAAGTAAATTAGGCTTCCATTTTCAAATTCCTTTAATAAAAGCTATAATTGTTTTTTTTTTTTTTGAAAGAAAAGTAGTTTCCAAGAGACTATGATATCTTACACAAGCTTTAAATTTAAACAATTTAAATGAGATGCCTTATCAATGATAAAATAATATTTTTGCAACTAAGTGTGGTTATTTAACTCCGGGTATTCAAGCTACTTTTGAAGTAAGAATGTCTTGATATCTTCAGGATATGATGCAAATCACTTCGAAACTATCTCTGAACAATGAACAGATTTCATTATGCAAAAGATCAGAGTACTGGCTAGTACCTTATTTAAAAAAAAAAAAAAATCTTTTTAATATATGGTTTATTATTTTAATTATTAAACATCTGACCATTATTTATACTTTCTAATAGAAATATTTCAATACATAGCACTTCTTGATATATAATACAAAAAAGGGTAAAAATGAAATGTTTCATAGATTGTTTAAAGAGAGAAATAATGTTTTATTTTTAAACTTTTATGCTAGGTAATTCATCTATCAAAATTAAAACTACTTTGTTATTTCAAATGTTTCATAGATTGTTAAAAGAGAGAAATAATGTTTCATTTTTAAACTATTATGCTAGGTAATTAATCTATCAAAATTAAAACTACTTTGTTATTTCTATTTCTTTCATAGTCAGGAATTACAAAATTGCATCTCAAGTTTGTCCTTTAAAGATAATAAGGTTAATAACTCTTCATAAAGTCCTGAAGTTGTTCCATACTAGATCAAGAGGCTAATTTACACAATTTCCTTTACACCACGTGATTTGTCACAGTAGGAAAAAATGCAGATGCTATTTTTATATAATCAAATTTATAATTTGTTAGATTTGTAAACATTTCAATAATTCTGATACAAATAGTTTTTGAAGATAATGGAGTATCATTTCTTAAATTATATTACTTTGGTTTTTAAAATTATGACAGAAGTGCTTTGTCATTCTTAGAAAACATCTTTTAATATATTATCCATCTATAAATGATTTTCTATGCTTAGCAATCTCTGAAAAAATAGTTAAAACTAAATGTCATTGTATTATTAGAAGATTACATCCAATTATTAAACACAAATGTTGATTGTCACAATAACGTTTTTTTCTATAATCTCGTGTAGGACATTTTTCCGTGAATATCAAACTTTATACAAAAAGTGGTGTTCAATACTGGATTTATTATTAGAAAATTTGTCATTACAAATCAAGCCTGTTGAAAGATTCAACAAGTTTTGTACAATTGCATAATTCTTTATTCACTTGCTTTTAAATTATCCACTATTATCATCAGATTTTTTGGTTAATATATTACAATTCAAAAAGATAAATGTTAAGTATTTAATTTCTATTAAATTATTGACTTTATTATTTACAGTGCAAAGTGTGTGACTGTTTGTTACTGTGGTTATGCTATAGATTAAACACAACAATAGTTACAATAGAATGCACAGCTTCTAAATTGTTGCAACATTATGATTTTTAAGTGTATTCATATTTTGTTTTCAAAGAGTATTCAGAATGCAATTGATTATATAAAAGCAGTTTTCATCAGATTGTTTTATCAAATAAAAAAATAATGTAACAGTTGTAATAAAATGAAAAATACAATGAGTTTTTATTATGAATTTATGAAAATATATGAGAGCAACTGGTCTCAACATAACCTAAAAATCTTCCTTACATTTAAACTCACAAAAATTAGATAGATAATTAATTATGCAATAGCAATTAAACAAGAGCTGATAAGGAAATTATTTATTTACAAAATTACAATTAAAACCCAAAATGTGTTTATGTTTATCATGATAACAAAGAGCTGCAGGCTCTGGGGAGACCATATGTAAAATTAGCATGCATACAGTAGTTTTAAATTTAGCAATACATTTTAAAATATAGATGTACATAAACATACAGACAATAAAAAAATAATCACTCTAATGACACTTTTGTTAAAAGAATATTCCAGTTTTTATCAAAGAACTATTTGTATTCTGTATGAGATAAAATTACATTAAACTAATCTTCATGGATTCAAAAAAGCCTTAAGTTCTTCAAGGGATGTTAGTGAAGAAAATCAAACTTTCACTCAAAAATATTTCAATCAGATGAAGTCATAAAAGATAATGCCAACCACATATATCTCAAATCAATATTTTAACTATTTTCTAGTTTTTTACTATATTTTCTTTAATATTCAATCTATATAATTTTTTAAAAAATTTATTGGTAGTTTTCTATTCTATTGTGTCGGCCGCTTGATAGCGCTATTTATATGCAAAAGCACATAAATATGCTGTTTACATGCACCGCCTTCTAGGCTTATATATCTATACCAAAAAGCACAAAAAAAAGCCGTTTAATATGCGATAGTCGGCAGCCACAGATGTAAGACGTTCACTTCTATGCTACAAAGCACAGAAAAGCTGCCGTTTAGTGGCGGCCGGCCTGTTATCATGTTACACATTTTATTCTAAGGAAGGTTTTGCCACGTGGGCAATTCTAGAATAGAATATTTGCAATAACATATGTTTACGTAAAATTGTTCCAGTAAATGTTAAGGAAATTAATGAATTACGTTAACCCATATGATTTCTATATTCTTTCACAAAGAACGGGGTGGGCCCCGGTAACGTTATATGTATGTGTTTTTGCTTAGCATCAACGCCATCAAGCGGCTGACATGACAGAAAACTATCAATTTATTTTCCTTTAAAGGCTAACTTGTTCCTAAATTTAAATTCAAAAATAATTTCCTTGTAGACAAAAATTTTAATAAATCATTATAAAATTGTTTTTTTTGTTTTTTTTAATTTTTGTTTTTTGAGAATACAAAATATTTGTCAGTTTTAATCATCAATTTTACCAAACTGTTTAATCTTAATTATTCCCACTTTGTTAAATGCATGCTAGAAAATGACATTGTTTAAAAGAAAGCTTGTAGCATGGGATGAACCTGTTAAATTTAAAATATTCAATTAGTCTGCAGTTAAAGTGCAAACATATAAAGTAATAACTGAATCAATAAATTACTATGATATAGTTGCTCAAATTATAACAATTTCATCACTACTTCACAAATGAAAATGACAGTTCATTTGATCGACTTCTTTTGACATCATCAGACATAAACCCTTCCAATGATTGGAACAAATATAAATAATTACTCAGTGTAACATATTTCCAATTATCTATTATCCAGTCACTATGATTGTGACACCCTGCTTCCTCATTGTGGCATTAACAACTAAAACAAATGGCTGTGAAATGGCAATTCACCCAAAATATTCTACTTGTGAAATTCTCAATGAATTGTTCTGGAAGAAACTAATATTCAGATTATGTTAATCTCTGTAAATTTGTTTCACTGCTGTTTGTATGTTTGCCCCAGATTTTCATAATATTCATCAACCATTTAAAAACACTGATTTTTGATCATGGGTCAATATAGCAGATTTGATTCTCCCATAATTAGTGAATGTAATCATGACTGCAGAGGCTAACACTATACAGTATTAAATAATTTTTATGCTTTGACACATACTCTAGCAAAGCAATTGATAATTTGATTTGTTTAAAACATAAGATAGGGTCAACATTTCTTCTCAAATATAAAACTTAAGTCAACTTTTTATCAGAAACACCTTAATAACATCTCAGGTTTCTAGCTGTATGGTGTGACTTTTTAAATCATATATTGTCAAAACTAATGCCAATATGACAGATGTTCACAATATTTTAATCAAATTTCTATATTTATGAATATATAAATAATCTTAAAAACACAAAACGATACTTTTTAAAAACAGCTTTATTCAGTATTTACATCATCATAATAATAAGTCAAAATATTTTATACTTTTGGGAAAAAAAATTAATAAAAATATAACAGCAAAGTGAATTAATAATTAACATATAAAAGATATAATTATCTATTATCTTTTCAAATACAATAAATTTAGCAAAAAAAATATATAAAAACTGAATATAGGGTGATGAAAAACTATTTTAGTCTTTAATAATATAAAATATCTAAAATTATAAAATTAAACAAGTAACACATTAAATATATATTAAATTTAATTTTATTTCATAAATTTTTAAACTGAACATATTTCTTAAAAATTCCAGCAAACAAAAACTAAATCCAATTGATCATAAAATAATCTTTTTTCAAATCAATCCTTACACACCTTTACTATAAAAACAGCTTGAAAATAAATCAAGAATAATTTTGAACTTGAGTGAAATTATTAGTTTTAACAAAATGCATATGAATATATAAATTATCCCACAATTTTTTCCCCCTAGAATCAACAAATAAAGAGAAAGATAATTAAAAATTCAGTATTTAATGCACACATATATAATAAACACGAATATATATTACCAGATACAACGAGTAATGCTTTCTTCAGTTTGTTCATTTTCTTCAGCTGTACTTGTAGTAGAAAGAACTGTGGAAGTGGTATCTTCATCTACAGAGCCATTTACTTTTGGTGGAGACTGAGGTGGTGTAGGAGGCGGAGGTGCACCATAATTATGGTCCTGTTAAAAATTGCATATATAGATATACTACATGCCTGTTAATAAGCAAATGCATTTTTTTTATATATTAAAAAAAAAAAATGCCAAAAGATATTACACTTCAAATATTTTTGTTAAATTCCATAAAATTAACTAAATTATTTAACATAATAAAAAGATATGTCTAATTTTCTATCTGATATTTGGGTCTCTTTTCCTTGTATTTCTATGATATATACCCATTTCTATGTAAAGCAACAAACAGGAAGAAGATAACAGATCAATAGCAATCTTTTTTTTAAAGGGATATTAAAAGATCGAGAAAATTAGTTAGAAATCTTGTTTTAGAAAAGTATGTTATCAAGCAAATCAAGTTTATAGAGGGCTTATTGATTAGGACGATAACCATGACAGTATTTCAAGATTAGGAAAAAAAAATTACAGAACAGGCACTAAAATCTATGATTATAACTTTTATGCAGTCAAATATTTTTTTTGCCTGTGGAAGTCATTGCATGTTTTAAAAAAACAAGTATGATGTTGAGGTAACCCAGTATAGTGATATCATTTTAATAAAATACATCCACTGAATGATATGAATATAGTTCATAGCATTTCAATGATACATTCTAATATTGCCACATCTGCCAATTTATGTGAGTGAATAAAAAGGTTTTAGATTTTTATTTCTTTTTTTGTGGAAAAAATAAATAGCTAGGAACAAAATATAAAAAGAATATACTTTTTTAAATATAAAGTTTATTATGCGAATTCTTTCAACAATTACTCAATGTACAAAATCTAAGTTAATTTAAATCTTTACTGTTTTAGAAGTATTGACACATCTTTTGATTAAATTTCTGTGAAAACTCTTATAAGTTTCTTTACAGAAATGAATCATTGTTGAATGATATTCTTCAAAGAATTCTCGACAGTTGCCTATTTTGAACTTCTTAGGATTGCTAGCTTCTTTTAAGTATAGTTGTCATTCAAATGAAATTTGACTAACTTATATAAAAGTAGAAAATAATTTTTGTTATAATATGCCATCACAAGACAAGATCTATTATTTTCTTGTATATAATTTCCTCCATCGATTTATAAATGAGATTAAAATCTTACTCATATAGATTATCACTATTAAATGCTCATAAAATTGCTACATAATTTAAGTTTATCAACTTTCATCTATCTCTTTCAATAAACCTTTTGAGTTTGTTTCTTCTGAATATAATTTTGAATAGCAGTTGATTTTTTTAATAATATAGTAGATGTCAGTATTCCAAAAAAATTTGCATTAACTAATTAAATTTTTATTTCAAAATTTAAATTAAAACACAATAAAATGTTAGGCATAGTGCAGTGATATATTAAATTTAGAAAAAAATACTAACAATTCTAACACCACTGAAGAAATTTCTAAAAGCTTTTCTAGATATTCATAAATGTAGATGTTAAGACTGACCCAGTAATTTTTTTGCCATTTATCAATCAAACAGAGGTTTTATTATCTCCATAAACTTTTTAGTGCTATTTTCAATCACATTCTGAGAATGAACAATAATTATCATTTTCTCAGGAAATCAAGTGGTATTTGAGCAATGATGAAAGATTAAGCTCAAACAATTCCATTCAAATTGATTGATCTAGATTTTTTTAACTTTTTTCAGTTGAGAATGGATACAGGAATGTTTCTATTTTTTTTTATTCCACTATTTTACTATTATAGAAAATCAAAAAAAGCATTTACATTATTATTTATTTCAAATATTCAAAATCAATACATGAATCTAACTAAGACTATTTCTCTAAGTAATAGTCCTCATTAACTGTTTTTTATTATTATTAGACATTATATGTGTAGATTAAAATGAAAGCAAGACTAGGAACATGAAGCTTTATTCAAATCCTATGACAATCTCAGTATCAGGAAAATTACAACATAGTACCATGATTAGTTGTTAATTCTATCCACTAGCCTAAGTTTAAATACATTAGATATCATCATTTCAACTTCTCAAAACAACAATTATTTATTTGAATTTTCTCTTATAAAGTCTCTGAATTTACTGAATTCTAAGATAGCATGATAAACAGATCTGGAAGTACAAGTAATTTCTAAAAATAGCAGTTATCATATATATATATATATATGCTTTCAAATTGATATAAACGTTTTATAAGTGCTGACTTTTGAGTTAGTATTTTAGATCTAGTTTCTAGAGTCCCAACGCTCCACTAAGGTGAGCCACAAGGTCAAAACCAATTGGTCTGGAGATAAAGATTTCCGATAGAGATTTTGAATTCTTAAAATAAAGCTTGTTTAGAGCTATTGGTAAGCTCCATCTAGTGAATACATATATATATAAATATTATTACAGTCTATAGTAAGATTTGATTTAATTATTATACTTCCAAGCTAAATACTTGCTTACAGGCTATTTGACTGAAATTTATCAAAAGATGGGCAATTTAAAAAAAAACTCAAATGGCATAAATAACATATAATTCTGAAATATTATCATCACCCTTATAGAATCCAATAATATAAGACACTTCACTTATAAATAATATGTTTTTATGTAACCACATTGTATTCACATTATATATCAACATATCATATTCATCATATTAATAATATTGTGTTTCTCTGAAAATAAGATTGGTTTTTATATTAATTTTTGTTCCAAAAGACACCTTAGGACTTATTTTCAGAGAATGTCTTATTTTTTCATGTACAAACATCTACATTTATTTATGTATAAATATACATATTTATTCAAAATTTCAAATCAACCTCCCAAACATATTTTTTCAGCAACATCCTCAGTGAATATTTGAATTTTCAGCTAATGATATACATTGGAATATTTACATTTATTTAAAAACAAAAACTTGTCTGAGATCAAAATATTATTCCATTTAAATCTACCACTAATCAATTGTTAATTGAAGACTTATGAGATAGGAGTCATAATAAAAATGTTTATGGTTAAGAATGATTTTTTATACAAAAGAAATAAAATGCAAGCACAAACATTCAGAAAATATTTCTGTATTTCACATTGCATTAAGTACGACTGCTACAACACATGGCATATTGAATTATAAAGATTTATATAAGACACAACCACATCCAGCTGTTATCAAGATGCACATTGTAAACACTTTCCAAATTACTTATAATAGCTACACTTGGGTATTCTTTTTAAAATTTTTTTCTTTAGTAGAATAATTGATTTAACCTAAACTAAACTTTAATTTTTAAAATCACTTTCGCTATTTGAACTCTTTTAGGCAGGAAAAAACCATTTAAGAAACAAAAGTGATTATTCTTTTATCTTGAATATTTATAAGTTATCATGATCAAACTTTAAAAACTAAGTGAATTATTCTTATAAATCTAAATTTAAATATAAATAAAATAAATATCTAAAATTACATTTCAATATACAGAAATTATGTTAACATTTTAAAAGTTTGTTAAATCATTCATAAATTCAATAAATTGATTATCTTAAGTCCAAGACGTGGCTGCGAGAAAATTGTTTCTCTATGCACATAGAATTATACTTGTTGAAAATGTTCAATGGGAAAATACATAAGTACCATCATAATTATCATTTATTTAAAGCATTAATGTTAACATTATTTCTTATTTATACATTCATTACTTTAAAATTCAATACATACATAGTGTAATTTAAGAAACGAAAAGTAATTTATCCATTTGGCTGATGATCTTAACTAGAGCTTACATTTGGAGTAGGGTTTATATTACAAGTGCCCTGAAAAACATGCTAGAACTTATATCTTATTTTCGAGGTAACACGATATATAAAATATGATTCTTGGCTAATTGAAGTTTAGCCTTTACATAGCTATTTATCGACTTGATTTGATAAAGAACAGAGTAGCTTTTATGCTGTAAAATCTCAAACTGTTTATAAATACCTCTATATGTCAATTTGATTCCTCAAAGTTTCATCAAATTGTCATTATCCAATGATGATATAATTTCTATAGTTTACTGACAAAAAGTAAATAATTCTTTTCATTTCTATATTTTCTATTTTCCCTTCTCATAAAGGATTTTATTGGTTGAGCTTCATCTCTTCATTTTATAACACTATAACTGTGAGTTAGTATTTTATCTAAATGCTAGAGATAAATATAATCTCCATTAATATACCTGCACTTTTTAAATTTGATTACTAAGCATTTATAAGTTAAATATTCAAGCAGAAAAAAACAGAACAATGAACATCCTTTAATAATAATAGATTTAAAAATTGTGAACATTGTCAAATAATGCACTTAATTTATACTTTATAGCAATCATTTCTCCATATTCCAACTTGAAATTTTCATGTATTGAAGAAAAATCATTCAAGCATGTAAATATCCAAACAATGTCTTATCTCTGAATCAACACATCTTGTATAATGAATATAGTTTAGCTATTCCAGCTACAAAAATTTTAAGCCATTAGTGTAACTGGATCATCAGTTACAACATGTGTTTCATACTTTCATGGATTGCCTTTAATGCTTTCTCTGCCATCACAAAATTTGCAAACCATTTGAAAACGTTCTTGCAACTCAAGGCTTCACTACCACACAGTTTGAATTATTTCAAATATTTAAAACAAATTTAATATTAGTGCATTGTTCCACTGTGGATTAAGATATGAAACTTATTGTTACATTTTGTGTCATAAATTGAGATACAGAAATGCTAGCACCTAAAAGGTTTTTGTGATGAATAAGCTAAACTATGTAACTACGTAAAATTGTTTCAAAGATGACACTTAAAGTAGCTAGGAGAGAGAACAAGTTGCCTTTTCACTGGGAGACATTGTATATATTAAATTTTTTGTGGAATTTAGATGAAATAACTAGGCATCAGAATACTATAACAAAGTGTTTATACTCTATTATTTGTCAGAGACCGATTTCCATAATTTACCAACAAGAACATACTTAATGAGAATTCATCTTATCATCAAAATAATAACACCATACTGTGAAACCACTTTTACAAATCTGACTTTTATAAAATTCCAATGAAAACACTCTTTTCCAAAATAAATGCATCATATATTGATTAAATTTGTTTTTCTATTATCAAACATTGCAATTGAATGAAATTTTACAGAAGAAACAGGGTATGAAAATATTGTGTATAAGCCATATAAAATAAATCAGATATAGTCTTTCAGTGAGTGCAAAGCTGAACATTTTTAGACAATGGGAAATCAATTTTGCAAAATTGCAACATGATAAAGTGGCATTAAAAGATCACTTTTTAAAATTAAAAAACTTAACATGATGTATACTACTTAATGTGAAAACACCGCCCACACCACTTACTACATTCCATTGGAATGCCATGACTCCATAGTTACTGAGGTGTGTAAATACTATAAAATTAACTCTTGCTTGTTCTTTCAAATGCATCATAGTAATAATATATGATCAAACACTACTATCAATATTTTGGCTACTATTTATTAAATAACCTTATTAATTTTATTATTATATAATTTAATATTTACAACTTTCTCATTCTTACTATTATTTTCATTAACTAACAATTTTGTGCTCTAATGTCAGATAATGCCTACTAATGATCATGAAAATACTTTTTCATTAATCAAATTCAAGTTATCAATCAACTGTTTAACTATACTAACAGTATTCCCCCCCCCCCCCCGACAAAAATTGAGATGATAAACAACATGAAATATATTTATTCTCTCTTGAATATAATCATATACATCAAGACGTTAGTTCAAGATGTCTATAAACAACTGTTGTCATGTTATCCTTATCCATACACTTACAATCTAAGTTACTTTAACTGATTACATTTCTCTTTAACTCTACCAATTACATTGTAAACTTAAAGAAAAAAGATGAATATGAAATGATCACATGATTACTATTTTTTATGCTAGCACATTACTGTTATTAAAACAGGATGTGATGTAATGTAGCTTCTCCTTAAACGGAGTCAAGAATCTCTCAACAATTATGCCCAGAGAAACCTGATAACCACTTTATTTTCCATTCCCCAGTCTAAGTTTTCCCATATTCTGCTCCATCCCATTTCCACAACATAATCTTTGTCAACTCTATGGCCTTTATATCTAAACCCACCTTATCTTTTCCCAAACCCAGCATAAAAAACAATAATCCACTTTCTGTATAATCACTTTTTTCGTATTTATTCTTCCATAACTTCATTATATGTGCCCTTTCTGTTTTCAAGCATTTACATTCAATTAACAGATGCCCAATATTTTCTATTCCTTCCTTACATAATTTACAGACTATATCACCCACATTTTCCCACTTACATGTATATTCTCTTGTTGCTTAAGATCCCGTTTGAGCCTAAACAATAACCTACTTTCCTTACTATTATCATATATTAACTCACACCTAATATTCTGTTTATTTCTATATATATTTAAACTCTTTTTACTCTCCATACTAGTTCTCCATCTCTCCCTATTCTTTATTAATAAATCTATTCTTTTATCCCATTCCTTACTACTATAACACTCAACAATCCTACTAAACACAATCATCCCATCTTTTATACAAATATACTGATATAAATTCTTTATCCAAATCTTTTGCATACTGCATTACCTTTCTCAACCATCTTGTTACCTGCCCTTTACTCATAACCCAATTAAATACTATTTTGGCTATTCTTTTATTATCCATAAACTGCAATCTACCAAACATTTTCATTTTATTTTTTGCATCTCTCATATGAAAACTTGACCATCCCATTTCTCCTTGAATTGTCTCCTTTGCTGTCCATATATCTGCAACCAATGCATGTCTTCCTACTTCCCTTTGAATCATTACCATATGTTAACCCTGCTATTGCAACTCCCATATAATTCTAGCTACATCATATTTATTATACAGAAACCCTGTTAATTTCTTTATCAATCCCTTTCTTTTCTTTGCTTCATTTATCAATTTTTTCTCCATACAGTAGTGCCACTCAGTACCAACCAGAGTAATCAATGGATGCCAGAAGGCTTGTGCATAAAATCCCTATCTAGTGCCTACTCATCCAATATCTCCAGACTAGTTTCTGGCTTAATAAAGAGCCAAAGATACCAAAATGTATGGGTAGTGAACTGGGTTCAGACCCATGTGACTATATAAGCTATTGAACTTAGATTGAAAATATTATTGTTTTCAATTTTATTCTCATAGTTTTGTAGTTAAGTAGAGATAAAAGGTTGCTGCTGGAGGGATGCATTAGATCTTAAGATCTAGGCGCAGTGCTCTCAGATCTAAAGCTCCTCACTGACGAAGGCCACAAGCCAGAAACTAGTCTGGGGATATTGGATGAGTAGGCAATAGATAGGGATTTTATGTACAAGCCTTCTGGCATCCATTGATTACTCGGGTTGGCACTGAGTGGCAATACTGTATGGAGAGTTTTGTCTGTTTTAATATGAAATAATAATGAAAAATGAGATCTCATTGACTATTTCCTTCTGGCTATTTAACCTTCTAATAGAGAACATTGATTTTTATTGAATTCATAATCAACTTTTTATTATATTAATCACAATAATAGTTTGAAATTTTCCAACATCTAAGCAATAGTAATGTTACACTTTTAAATCAATTATTACATATTTTAATGACAATAATCGTCTGTTAAATGCAAAAGCACCAAAAAAAGTTTAATATTTATTATTCTTTAGCTAAATGTAGTTATCTATCAAAGAATATAATAGAAAAGTGAAAAAAAAACAAAAAACACCAATGTCTTATATTAGAAGAAAATACTAAATATTTATTAGGATGATTTTTCACTGCTATCTAATATCCATTAATTTCACTTAGGACATGTAAACAACACATGATCACAATTTATGTTTGCTCTTAACTGTTATTAAAATATGCAAAACTCTTTATACGTATTGCCACTCAGTGCAAGCCATTGATTACTCTGGCTTGCACTGAGTAGCAATAAGTATAGAGAGTTTTGCCTGTTTTAACTTAGGACATGTACATAGTAATTGCCAAGATTTGAAAAGGGATGCCACTCATCAAAGTAAGCAAGGAATTAAATATATATATTTTTTTCTTTATTATTAGTTCTTTCTATTTCAATAGAAATTGGCATAAAAATACAAAAAAATAATTTGAAAAAAAAAAAAACCTTCATAAAATCATTGAGAGCTTTTAAAATTTTGTAGTCACTTTTTTAGTTATTTCATTGCTTCTTAAACTAAATAATTTAAAAAATTTGTTTGCATTGAAAAATTTTTCACATACTTTTATGGAAAACCTTTACTTCCAGCTTCAAAAAATTAATGTAAATGTTCTGTTTACAAGTTCGCATAGTTTCAATTATATCACTATTATTATGAAATCTCTTTTCTTATTCCAAACAAATGATAGTACCAATCCAGATCATACAGAGCACAAAGTTCCATTATTAAATAGTAGTGTGAGAAAGAGCATTGCTTTGAAGAAAACAAACAGAACTCATCTTTTTCTTCATTATGAATAGATGATTAGTTTTATTTTTTTAATCAGAATTATATAAAATAGCAAATTGATGATTTTTGATTAGTGAGAAAACTAATGTGAATGATAAAATGCCTTTTGAATACCATAATAATATGGAATTTATACAAATTTCAAACCATATATATATTTTTCATCTACCCCCCCCCCCACAATAATATAGAAATAAGAAATCAAAACGGCAACAAAAAACAAAATTAAAATAAGAGTTGTAAAATTATATAAATTAACAGCTAATAAATTTATTTGTAAAAAATTAATGTTTGTTAAAAATATACTATTGCAGATTTGATAGCTATTTCATTTATTATGAATAGATGTATGATTTTATTTTTTTTAATCAGTAGAATTATATAATATTGTAAATTGATGATGTTTGATTAGTGAGAAAACTAATGTAATGTTAAGATGCTTTTTGAATTCGATAATAATCTTAAATTTATATAAACTTAAAACCATATATATATCTTCAATCCATTTTTCTTCCAAATAATAAAAAACAAAAACAGTAACAACAACCAAAAAAACTTAAAATAGAGTAGTAAAATTATGTACCACTTGTAGATTTGATAACTATTTCATCTTTAAAAAAAAGAAAAATATAAATAAAAAAAAAAAAACAAAAAAAAAAAATGCCATGTACACTGCCTATATAAAAAATAACATGCTATATAATCAATAATAAAGTATATCACTTCTTCCACATATATAAAAATAATATACATAAATACAACATATTAAAATTAGATAATTCATTAATAGCATAGCAACAAATAAGACAGTGAGTTTCCTATGCGCATACAAGCCATTAACAGTTTGGGTAAGCATAGGAAATGGTGATCATGTGATGTTTTAATGATTTTATATACATTGTGCCCATAGGATAATGGTGATCCTGGTTTTTAACACTAAAATGTATAGATACTGAACTGGGTTCAGATCTATATGATTATACAAGTGATTGAGGTTAGATTGAAAACATTATTGCATTTTCATTTTGGGCACATAAGCTTACAGTTAATTAAACAGGTGAAAGGTCGCCATTGGAGGGTTGCATTATATCCTAAGATCTAAGTGCAGTGCTCTCAGATCAGGCTCCTCACCGATATAAGCCACAAGCCAGAAACTAATCTGAAAATATTAGATGAGTAAGCACTAGACAAGGATTGTATGCACAAACCACCTTGCATTCATTGATTATTAAGGCTTGCACTAGGTGGCACTACTGTATAGAGAATTGTTAAAGTAAAAATTGGGGTGGGACTAAGGCAAAGATGCCCTATGTCACCTATTTTGTTTGTGTTGTATTTGAGTGAAATAGAAAGAGCAATAGAAAGATTAGGAAGAGGGATAGAGATATCGTTAATAGGTGGTAAGGGAGTATATATTTTGTCAAGTCTTTTTTTTGCGGATGATATATTTTTGTGTGCAGAATGAAGAGAAGATATGGAAGTTATGCTGAGGACATGTGCAAAGGTGGGTAAAAAGATGGGATTAAATTTAGTGAAGAAAAATCAAATATAATAATGGTTAATATTGGGAAAGAGAAGACTAAAATTTTTTATTGGGAGATATTAAGTTAAGGGTGGTGAATAGATAAAGTTATCTGGGAATTAATGGTAAGTTATGCTGAGGACATGTGCAAAGGTGGGTAAAGAGATGGGGATTAAATTTAGTGAAGAAAAATCAAATATAATACTGGTTAATATTGGGAAAGAGAAGACAAAGAATTTTTATTGGGAGATATTAAGTTAAGTGTGGTGAATAGATATAGTTATTTGGGAATTATTTTAAGTAATCAGAAAAATTATTTGGATGAATGGGAGAAAAAAATTGATAAATGAAGCAAAAAAAAGAAAGGGATTGATAAAGAAATTAACAGTGTTTTCATATAATAAATACGATGTAGCTAGAATTATATGGAAGGGTGTTGCAGTAGCAGGGGTAACATTTGGTAATGATGCATTATGTGTTAGTAAAGGGGTATTAAATTATTTAGAAAAAGTTCAAAGGGAAGTAGGAAAACATGCATTGGATGCAGATGTATGGACAGCAAGGGAGGCAATTTCAAGGAGAAATGGGATGGTCAAGTTTTCATATGAGAGATGCAAAAAATAAAATAAAAATACTTGGTGAATTGCAGTTTATGAATAATAAAAAGATAGCCAAAATAGTATTTAATTGGGTTATGAATAAAGGTCAGGTGACAAGATGGATGAGAAAGGTAATGCGGTATGCAAAAGATTTGGATAAAGAATTTATATCAGTATATTTGTACAAAAGATGGGATGATTGTGTTTAGGAGGATTGTTGAGCATTATAGTGGTAAGGAATGGGATCAAAGAATAGATTTATTAATAAAGAATAGGGAGTTAGAGACATGGAGAACTAGTATGGAGTAAAATGAGTTTAAATATACATAAAAATAAACAGAATATTAGGTGTGAGTTAATATATGATAATAGTAAGGAAGATAGTTTATTGTTTAAGGCTCAAATGGGACCTTTAGCAACAACAGAATATACATGTAAATGGAAAAATATGGGTGATTTAGTCTGTAAATTATGTAATAAAGGAATAGAAAATATTAGGCATCTGATAATTGAATGTAAATTCTTGAAAACAGAAAGGGCACATATAATGAAGTTATGAAAAAATAAATATGAAAAAAGTAATTATACAGAAAGTGGATTATTGGTTTTTATGTTGGGTTTGGGAAAAGATAAGGGGAATTTAGACATAAAGGTCATAGAGTTGACAAAGATTATGTTGTGGAAATGGGATGGAGCAGAATATGGGAAAACTTAGACTGGGAAATGTAAAATAAAGTAGCCAACAGATTTCTCTGGGCATAATTGCTGAGAGATTCTTGACTTCGTTTAAGAAGCTACATTACATCACATCACTATAGCAATGTGGATAAAGAATTTATATCAGTATACTTGTACAAAAGGTGGAATGATTGTGTTAGGAGGATTGTTAAATGTTATAGTAGTAAGGAATGGGATAGAAGAATAGATGCATTAATAAAGAATAGGGAGTTGGAGCACAAGTATGGAGAGTAAAAAGAGTCTAAGTATATATAGAAGTAAACAAAACATTGAGTGTGAGTTAATTTATGATAATAGCAAAGAAAGTAGTTTATTGTTTAAGACTCGAACGGGATCTTTAGCAACAGGGAATATAAACGTAAATGGAAAAACATGGGTGATTTAGTCTGCAAGTTGTGTAAGGAAGGCATAGAAAATATTAGGGATCTGTTAATTGAATGTAAATGTCTGAAAGTAGAAAGGATACAAATAATAAAGTTGTGGAAAAATAAATATAAGGAAGTGATTATACAGAAAGTGGGTTATTGGTTTTCATGCTGGGTTTGGGAAAAGATAAGGGGGATTTAGATATGAAGGCCATGGAGTTGACAAAGATTATATTATGAAAATGGAATGGAGCAGATTATGGGAAAACTTAGAATGGGAAATGGAAAGGGAAGGTAATGTGACAAATAGGTTTCTCTGAGTATAGTTGATGAGATTCCTGACTCTGTATAAGGAGAAATCACAGTGCATCACATCACATCACTATTTTAATAAAAGATATACTTAAAACTTTTTCACAATGATGTACATCTAGAAAAGGTGATCCTTGAAACTGAATTAAAGGTTTCTTTAGATTAACCATTGGCTATTTTACATAAGTTGCAAAGCATCAATTAATGGTGAAATTGATGGCGTAACACATTGTAGGGCTGGGGAGGGGGGTTATCAATAAGAATTGTGCAAACGAGAATAATAGTATATTTATTAAAGTATTAATATTTCTCAAAAATGTTTTCGTTTCGAGCAATTTTTTTTTTTTTTTGCAGTTTAAATCTCTTCAAGTGTTTAGTATTTTACAATTAAATAGCATATGTTTATATCCATTTGAACTACATGGATTACTAATGCTATAGTATAATAATATTTAATTGAAAAAGGGCACTAACATTCAAATAATTTAAAAAAGAAA
The DNA here is from genome assembly GCA_028023455.1 of Epiperipatus broadwayi. Classification (NCBI taxonomy): domain Eukaryota; kingdom Metazoa; phylum Onychophora; class Udeonychophora; order Euonychophora; family Peripatidae; genus Epiperipatus; species Epiperipatus broadwayi. The sequence continues at coordinate 12,980 of JAQFVV010013558.1, read as the reverse complement.
TTAAGAGTTTGTCCATTTCATGTTGTTTCTTGCTTTCATATATTAATTCCTTTCCTTCTATTTCAAATGGAAAAGCTCAAAATATTTATTGAAATCCCTCACAGCTCTTTAGATATCCATGGACTATAGAATAATAACTGTTCACTTAGAGTAAATAAAAATATTTCTATAGTTAAGAATGGTTGTGGTGACAAATTTTTAACTAATGACAAATAATTTAACAAAAGTATATATGGTAATTTACTTCATGATTGTTCATAATTTTCCAAAAAAAAAAAAACTATCTCAATTAAAATGTTATTTCCTGGAATTTTAACATATCAATATAAACTCTATTATGATTCAAATTAAAAAAATATATATACTAAGAATAAAAGATTGTAACTAAGGTCAAGGAAGATGAAAAATTTATAAAGCAATAAATAACAACAACAACTAGATATTGTTAGTTTTTATGAAATAAGATTACAAATAAAATTTATTGTTTTGGAAGTAATATTAAAAATAATGGAATGGGCATTTATTTGGATCAAAAACAGGATATTTTAAAAAGTATCAATTAATAAATAATTAGTTATAAACTAAAAGTTGTTATATTAGATCTTTATCAAACAGTACATATTTAGAAGATAATAATGAACATGTAGAAATTGTATAACAAGAATTGGAATTTTTTTTTTATAAAAATGATTACATAAAATGATAATGGAGATAAATAATATTGGGAATAAAACAATGAACATATTACATATGATGAGATATTAAAAAACAAAAAGATCAAAGATTGTCAAGTTTTATAGAATAAATAGTATGGTATTAATGAATACATTGTTTAAAAATCATGAAAAAATAAAAACAATAGTAAAATGCTAAATAAAGTAAATTCAATAAAAGAAATAAAAATACAGATGTTAGGTTATAAAAAGACAAAATACTTGTGTCATCAATAACAATAAAACGATGGAAGAAAATAAAAAAGTATAAATATGTAAAAAAAAAAAAAAGCTTAATATGTTAAACAGAGAAAACCAGATAAAAGTAATTAGAAATATAATTATGATGAGAGGTGGGTGGGAAAATAGTTTATATAATAAAGTGGTCTGAATGTGATTTGCAGAAATGAAGATATAATTTAAATAAATATTTTAAAAAATGAAAATAATGGAGTGAATATATAAATAATAACCAAATAATTTATATAATAGAGTAAACTTTATCTATGTTTAATGAAAATAAATAAATAAAATATGCAATAATGAATAAAAAAAAAGTTGCAAACAAGATGAAAACTTAGCAAAATACAGCAAATTACTAAGATTTTACTTGTATTTCCAAGAACTACAGGAAAAAAAAAGTTTGAAAAAATTGGTTGATATCTGTAAATTATTATTCACGAATGCCAATTCATTTCTTTTAGCAACAATTATCATTAAATAAAAGGCTTAATTCAGTGAAATTTATGATTTGATATTCTTAAATAAACCTTTAGCTATGTCTAGCTGATTTAAAGAGTGTACTTCCCACGAGTACAAATCAATACTAACAGTTAATATTTAAGTAATTCTTTCCTTATGATCCTTAATAGCGTTTAATTATTTACATATATATAATCGTTAACATAAGGCCTGAAGGCATACACAAATAATAATTAAGATTAATACGACCTTTAAGTGTCCTAGCTGACTGTTCTCACGTTCAAAGGTCAGCTCTCGGCACTTGAAGTCACTGTGCCGTGGGAGACGATCTGCTCTAACATATTTGTCTGTGTGTACAGATCAAGCTCCAAGGATCTTCCTCGATCGCATAGTACTGAAGTAGTTCATTGTTTTCGAATCCCAGCAATGATTGGCTGGTCCTCTGCACATCCTCTCAGGTGATTATTTTCTTATACTTCATACAGGCAAGTAAATATTATCTTTGCCTTTAATTAATTAGTTATTTTTGTAGATTGTCGTTTATCTAAAAAGAATCTACTCACATTCCTTTTAATTGTTTCATTTCCTTAACGACATTTCTACTGCACTAATTAGACCGTTGTTTATTTTTAGCATTTAATCTTTTTTATCTAATTTAAACTATAACTTTTAATTTCTACTTTAAAAAAATAAATCTTTTAACGTTCTTTAATATTTTAAACTTATAACTTTTTTCTCTAAAGGTTTCTACATGTATATATGTGTATGAGTGAGAATATAAACATACATATACATAACACCGTTCTAAAAAGATTAGGATGTTTTTATCAAAAAAGCAGATATATTCAAAAAAAGATAGAAACAAAAGAGGCAAGCAGAATAATGAAGACAATAATTAAAAGACAAATACAAAAAGAAAAAAATAATTTTTGTTTCACTAATTTCGAAAACACATTAAATAGTCATAAAAAATAATTAGTTGAAAAGAGAAAATTATTACTAAATATATATATGAGGCAAATTATTTATAAGATTAAAAGTTTTTTTTACAAAGAAAAACAAAAAACTAATTATATATTTCTCCTATGATAATATGTTGGACTGTTTCTATAATCTATTAGTAAATGTTGAATGTATAAAAAACTTTAAACTTTTCAAATACAAACAACTTGTTAGTAATAATACACAAATAGACAATACAGATTATAGTTAAGAGCATTTGCCTTAAATTCAATATTCGAAAATCTAAAGGTGCATGTTTAACTCCTATGCGAATACTGTCACTGGTCAGACCAGCAACACCCGAAGAAGAGTGGAGAATACTAATACTCAAAATGTTGTGTAATTATTAATTTGTGTTATCAATTTGTGGAAGTTGTTTGCATTTGAAAAGTTTAAATAAAGTTTAAAAATTTCTATATATTCAATATTTACTGATAGATGATGGAAATAGTTCAACATATTAAAACATCTAATATACCATCATCATATACATTCAGGCAAATATGTATTTCTCCAGCTGTATTTTTATATTGGACTATTTTTATCATCTAATATGTGTGTTGAATGTCTTTAGAAAAGTTTAATTTTTAGTTAAATATTCCAAATGCATTCAACTGTTAGTAATATCACAGCAAACAAAGGTTAATAATATTACAGCAAACAGGTTAGTATATGCACTAACTGTTAGTAATATCACAGCAAACAGGTTAGTATACGCACAACGTTTCGAGAGGTATTTTCTCCCCTCTTCTTCAGATGTTGCTGGCCTGACCAGTGACAGTACTAGCATGGGATTCGAACCTGGGTCCTTAGATTCTTGATTATTGAAATTTAAGGTAATGCTCTAACCAACTGAGCCATCCTGCCAAAGGCAACAGTATGTAGTAATTTCATATATTTATCTATGAGGTTCCTCCTGATTTCTCCACTTTTTCCTCAGAGCAAAGTTGATTAGTGATTTCCATACATTATGTATAGTCACACTAGGTTGGCTTATGGGATTTTTTGCCATTGTCATGTGAGCAGCTTCTTTAAATTTTCTTCTTTGTACCTTTTCTTCTTTATCCAATATTTTTGTATTTTCCCAATTGAACGTATGTTCATTGGTCCATACATGGTCTGCTACCTTAGACACATCTGTTTTCTCTCTTCTAATCATCAGTTTATGTTCTTGCAAGCGCTTTTGAATGGGACGGCTGGTCTCACCAATATATGAGAAAATTACTCAGAGAGCAAGTGAAGCTCTGTTAAGAGAAAGAATAAATGCTCAAAGGTTTTCTAAGTATCAAACAATGCATTCAATTAATACTGTAGAATGTCTTCTAAAAAATAAACTTACTGACGATGACTACATGAGAGTTTTTCAAGCAGTAAGAAAATCATATTCTATATTACATGGAAAAATAAAAGAATGTCAAAAGAATAAACTTGCTAACCTACATGGGCATATCAAAAATCATAATGTACCAAGCAATGTAACAGCTTCATCTGTTAAAAATCTAAGTTCTAAACATCTAACAGATACTGAAATTTCTGTTCTTGAAAGAGGATTAAACTTTGCCGTAACACCATCTAATATCCCCTTATTAGATATAATGGCAGCCACTGAGGAAGTCACTCAAAAATTGCCTTTAGAAGAAGCAGCAGAATTGCGCTGGAGAATAAAAAGAACACTTGACAAGCAACAAAAATTGCAGTCAAACATATCCTATGGGGAGAGGAAAGCAATTAAATCTCTCAAAGCAGATAAATCTATAATTATTCTCCCTGCTGACAAAGGCAATGCAACAGTTGTAATGGATACAACTGATTATGACAACAAAATACAAGAACTCCTCACAGCAGGCCAATATAGAAAAGTGGCAAAAGATCCGATACCAAGTACAGAAACAAAATTACAAGCATTACTCAGAAAGCATCGCAAGTACTTCACTGATTCAGAAAAGAGTAAAATAACATCATATTTCAGCAAAATTCCTCATCTTTATGGTCTACCTAAAATCCATAAGGATCATGTTCCATTATGACCTATTGTTAGTTCTAGAGATTCACCTTGCCAGAATTTGGCAAGATTTCTTCTCAAAGTTCTAAGTCCTTTGGCATACAAGACCCAATCCTTTGTCAGGGATTCTAGACACTTTGTAGAATTAATCAAGAACATGAAAATTGAAAGAACTGACTTACTGGTAAGCTTTGATGTGGAAAGTTTATTCACAAATGTACCATGTGAAGAAGCATTGTCTATTGTAAGAAAAAGATTAAATGATGATAATAGTTTACAAACCAGAACAGCTCTTCCTATTGATAGTATAATGGAACTATTAACATTCTGCATAAAAACAACCTACTTTCAATATAACACAGAATTCTTCCAACAAAATCAAGGAATGGCTATGGGCTCACCATTGTCTCCCCTGATTAGCAATATTTACATGGAAGAACTTGAAACCACAGCCATAAAAACTACTCCTTATCCACCTAAAGTTTGGCTTCACTATGTGGATGATACATTTGTTGTATGGCCACATGGGGAAGCATTGCTACAAACTTTCTGGACACACATCAACAACATATCCCCTTCAATTAAATTCACAATAGAACCAGAACAAGAACAAAAATTGGCATTCTTAGATGTTCTTGTGACAAGACTCCCTCATGGCAAAATCAAAACTACAGTTTACCAAAAACCTACACATACAGGAAAATACCTAGCCTATACATCCAATCACACCAGAAACACAAAACATGGAGTTATACTATCACTGTGGAACAGAGCAAAAGAAGTTTGTTCAGAAACCAGTGATTTGGAAAAAGAAAAGATCTATATAGAACAAACTCTTATGAAAAATGGTTATCCATCAGCTGTTATTAAGAAAACATTAAATAGACAACAAAAAGAACCATCAAGAGAAAAGACAATTATTGGTACTGTAGTGTACCCATACATTCCAAAAATAGCAGACAAATTAAGGAAAATCTGCAATCAGTATAACATCAGAACAGCTTTTCAGAGCCATACCACACTACGAGGAATTCTAACATCTACAAAGCCTAAACTTGAAATGCTGAAAAGAAAAAAACTGCATCTATGAAATACCATGTGAATGTGGAAGAACATATATTGGTGAGACCAGCCGTCCCATTCAAAAGCGCTTGCAAGAACATAAACTGATGATTAGAAGAGAGAAAACAGATGTGTCTAAGGTAGCAGACCATGTATGTACCAATGAACATACGTTCAATTGGGAAAATACAAAAATATTGGATAAAGAAGAAAAGGTACAAAGAAGAAAATTTAAAGAAGCTGCTCACATGACAATGGCAAAAAATCCCATAAGCCAACCTAGTGTGACTATACATAATGTATGGAAATCACTAATCAACTTTGCTCTTAGGAAAAAGTGGAGAAATCAGGAGGAACCTCATAGATAAGTATATGAAATTACTACATACTGTTGCCTTTGGCAGGATGGCTCAGTTGGTTAGAGCGTTACCTTAAAATTCAATACTCAAGAATCTAAGGACCCAGGTTCGAATCCCATGCTAGTACTGTCACTGGTCAGGCCAGCAACACCTGAAGAAGAGGGGAGAAAAATACCTCTCGAAACGTTGTGCATATACTAACCTGTTTGCTGTGATATTACTAACAGTTAGTGCATATACTAACCTGTTTGCTGTGATATTATTAACATTTGTTTGCTGTGATATTACTAACAGTTGGTGCATATACTAACCTGTTTGCTGTGATATTACTAACAGTTGAATGCATTTGGAATATTTAACTAAAAATTAAACTTTTCTAAAGACATTCAACACACATATTAGATGATGGAAATAGTCCAATATAAAAATACAGCTAGAACACCATCATCACAAACCTTCAGAAAAACACCATGTACTTCTCCAGTTTCGTTAAATTTATAAATGAATGAAATGGTAAGTTTTATCTTGGTAAAAATGAAATGAGTCTTCGACAATGAAGATTTATTAATCAGGAAAGCTGATATGGAAGTATTTGCAAATATTAATAATAAGATTAAAAATATTAAATTTGCTAGAATTTATAGCAAATTTGAGATGAAAATAAATGCAACTAAAACTAAAACAATAAAAATAAGAAAAATAAAATAAAAACTAATAAATGACAATTGAACAGAAAGTTGACAGAGCAGGTTAAGGCCTTTAAATATTTGAGAACTTACTTATGTGATGTTTGAAGTAACAATAAACAAATTAAAATTGCAAAGATTAAGAAACTAATAGGGTGATAGATTATTTTTGTACCATATTTAACAAATCAGCTTGTTAAATGTTTTATTTTGGAATGTAATTTCATAAAAGCCACATTTGAAGAACTAAAAAAAAAGATAATTTGAAGCATTATGATGTGAATTTGGAAAAATGCAAAAAATAAAAGTTAAAAATATAGAAGCAATAAAAATAAATAAAAAAGATGGTTCATAAAAAAAAATTAAAAAGCAGAAAGAAATTGGATCGAGCATGTATTTAAAAATTATAAAGAATATATTGTAGAAGTTATGAGATTGAAAGAAATAAAAAAAAAAATGTTGACAATCTTAAAGAAGTAATTATCTATAAGAGATTAAAAAGTTGAACAAAAGACAAAAGAATGACCCATAGATTCCCATCTTTTAGCAAAACAAATGAATCTATTAAACATAAATGTTCTGATGAATAAAACTAAAATTAATAATAAAAATAATTATCATTAAATAATGGCTGAAAACAAGATATAGAAATGTATTTACATTAGATATAAAATATATATTGCTTATAATAACTTCTTTCATATACACTTTAATACAAAAAATTTTTTTTAATAAAACCTCTTAATTTTTTTTTTTTTTTGCATTAAAGTATATATGAAAGATGTTATTATTAGCAATATATATGAATATAGGAAGAAATACAAGGAAAGTAAAGTACTTCTAATAGATGTAAAATATCTTAGCAAAATATTTTTGAAATATATCCATCTGTTTACACATGAAAAAAATATTAATTTTATTAAATATAATACATAGTTAGAAGCACAAATTCATAGCAAAATAATTAAATGTTACAATATGCAAAATATTGAATCAAAAAAACAGAAAATAAAAAAATATACATATTACAAGACATAATTATACAGTGATTCCAAAGAGAGCAAACGATATAGTTCTAAATAATTTCAAAATAAAATCATTTATTAGATGATGATGATGCACAAAATCAGCTTAAAATAAAAGTGTTCAAATTTTTAATTTCCCATTATGTTAATTTTTTTTTTCAATAAATTTTAATCTTTCTATTATGTCTTTACTTTTCCAAGTTACTATTAGTTATAAGTAATAATTTTATATAAACAGATATATTAATGTAATGCATAAAAACTCACTTGATAAGGAAGTCCAAAACAATGATGGTATGTACTAACAACCGGCGGGGGTTGATGACTGTCTTCAGGAGCAACTGGAGCTTCCATGGTATCAGGCCTGAAATATATTCAATTTTAATAATTATTTTTTATATATGATTGACAACTTTAATTTGGATTTTACATTTCAAAATTTATCATAGAAATGCAAATTTGTGTACACTCATAGACTTAAAAAAAAAATTTATATATTGAAAAGTTTATTTTCAAAATAACAATAACTATATAATGACAAACTATTACTGACCCAAAATAGCAATAATAGATACAATATAATAAAATATATATTTTTTTACATTATTGACCAATACAATAATAAAAATACAGAAATTAAAATATAACCATAAAATAAAACAAATATGATACTAGAATTGTATTATAGAAATAAATAATTACTAAGGATTTATATTTAGTGATAAAACTTCATTCAAGAAATATATATTCCGATTAGCTGCAACAGTTAATTTACATTTAAATCATATAATTAACACAGCACACAAATAATAATGCTATTTAAAATACTGCATAATTTGCAGTTATATCATAAATTCAAAATTCTTGAAGAATTTTCTTTTCTAAAAAAAAAAAAACACATACAAGAACTAGCTAAGACTTAACAATAAAAAAAAAATCCCCAGAGAATCAAATAAGTTAAAAACCCAAGCTTAACTGCTAAGCTTTAAATCTGCTTCAGCAACAATGGGATGAAAAACAAAATATTTTTCATTGGAAATAACTATGAGTGGAATCTGGAAATAATTACAGATAAAAAAATGGGTAGCAGATAGTATAAAATTCACTAGTAATAGGCAAACAATTTATTAAAATAGTAGCCATAGATTTGTTCATAAAGATTAATGACCATTAGAAAATGTCAGATTAAATGATGAAATTAAAATATAATGGTCTAAGAACTGTGATCCTTCAGTGTCAGCAGCGGTTCAACAACTAAAATATCCTAATAGAAATTGTGGAGTTTAAAACAAATTTATTGAAATAAATGTTAGAATAGTCTCAGCAAAATTATCTACTTGACCAAATTGTGGTTTGTGATGGTAATACAACTTCCTTATTTTAAACAATATATAAAATGACATTAGACTTAAGAGATTTCCCAAGCAAATGATTGTCACAATAATAGTATAATTACATTACAAAATAAATTATCTACATTTGGGATAGTATTGTAATCAATGTTGAAAGTAATTTAGTCTGCCAAAAAGTACAGAAATTTAAGAGAGAGAGATTCGGTCAATATTCATGCAATATAAAAAACACAGGTTTGGAGACAAATTTAGTTTATGCATTTGCCATCAAAAAATTCACCAAAATGAGTAAAGAATCAAAACACAAATCTTCAAATGCTAGACTAACACAGAATGCAATTAGGGACTGCTTTTAAACAAAAATACCAAAATACCTATAAATATTGAAAATGCAAAAGTATATAATTTTATCTTCATTTGAGTTCTGTAGGACCTAAGCCAATGAAATGATTAATATTGCAAAATACTAATATCACTAAATTATTAGGACAAAAAACTCACATGATATTTTAATAATAAAAATGGTTGTTTTACAATAGCGTGTTGAAACCGTCGGAAGGCGGGGTTTATTTGTAAACAAAGATAAATATAATGTTGCCGGGGCCGCCGCCGGGTTTGTTTATTATCACATTTCAAAATAAAGTAATATCAAATAAATTTTTGAACATGCAACAACAACAACAAAAAATAAAAATGCAGAAATCAAAAAATTGAATTTAAAAAAGTACTTAATTTTTTTTTTTATTTGTTATTCTTTTCATTACTTATATTTTTTTGAGGCCGGTTTTTTTTTTTTATATGTATGTTTTTGATTTTGTTGATCACATTTAAAACTACTATGTATCAAATAAAATTTTTGGAACAAAAAAAAAAAAAAGGGTACATCAATCAAAATGAATTTTAAAAAGTAGTTACTTTTTATTCTCATTACTTAACATTTTTTGGAGGTTGGGTATTCTATACAAAATCAGCTTTTTTCTTTTTTATATTTTTGTTGTTTTATAATAAATTACAAATAAATTGATTTCCATTTAACGGTAAAACATTTACAACCAAAAGGTCCAACTTTGGGAAGGGGGGTTGGGGTGTGTGGTTACAATTCCTAAGCGAATGTAATGCTCCAACTCGAAGGTTGACCAACTTTTTACCGTAATTACCAAAACCCACATAAATATATTTACAGCAATTAAAACCAACTTTTAGAGCTGTTCAGGAACAGCACGCATGCAGCTTCAAGCTCTTTTGTTTGATAACCCTTCCAGCAGCAGTCAAGAATCTTTGACATTTGGAGCAAGTTTCCAATTTCAGCCATTTGATGAAGCTCATTGTTATTCTCGCAGAAACGGGACTTAGAGCGTGATTTCATCCAAATCGCGCTTGCACCTACACTTGCCAAATTTTCTGAGCAGGAAATGGGGGCTAGGGAAGCATGAGCATGAGACTCTGCTGATAATTGTTAGTAGACATTCCTAAAAGATGGGAGATAGAGGGGGAGGTGGTCTTAATGAATATTAAAATAGTTTTGACAATCGAAATTCCAGACACCCTCACCCAATATTGTAGCCAAAAGTGAAATGTGATCGCACATCAAAAATGCTTAGCACAAATCTGAGCTGTAAGCTGACACGATAGCTTCTGCGGCATATTCAATGCCATGTTTCTATGCGTTAACGTAGAAATAGACACTTAGCAGCCACCCTGTACCAACGGACTATTTCTAGGCTTATGCATTAGAAATAGAATGTTTGCATAGCGGTGGTAGGCCGCCTAAACGGCATATTTCAGTGCGCTATCACAGAAATAACGCCCTCCGGCGGTTTCAACACGCTATCGCAAAACAACCATAGATACCATACCATAATCGGTACTTGTCTATTAGCAGTTGTACATCGCTTGATGGAGCTGTTTCTGTGCAAAAACACAGAAATATGCCGTTTATGCGGCCAAAATCTCTTTTTCAAAATCACTGTCTCGCACACCAATTGTAGTAGTATCGCATAGTGATAACTATGCATCTTGGAAGCTGCTAGAAATTTGGAGAGACTTTTTTCAGAACGCGTCAAGGCGAATTCACGACAAATTTCATGTTCTCGATGAGATGGCTGTTTCGAAAGACATTTTGGTCTTACGCAGTGTTATTCTTTTGTATTTGGTTCCACTTACAAGTGGATTTTTTTTTTGTTTGAAAATAAAATTGTTGTTGATGGAATCAATGCTTGTTGTTGTGATTTCTTTGAAACCCAATCAATACACAGAGGTTTTTTTTGCCACTTGTATTACAGATTTAAAAACCAAGTTGGCTGATAAAATACAAAAACATCAACCAATGAATTTTTTTGGTTTGGATTGGTTTTAAACATTTAATTTACTATTACAAGAATAACGTCAATTTGGAAATAAGACAGAAAAGTGTTTCAGTTTTGCTTTTTATTTTTCATCAATGGTGGCATAAAAAAACAAAGTTGGCTGATTACTGTTTTAATAAAGTGTTCTGGGTTGTTTTCAAATTTGGTTTAAACGTTGAATGTTAGTATTCAAAGAATAAAGTAAATGTGGCAATCCAAAGAAAACTGGCTGGTTTTTTGGGGGGTTTGATTCCTTTTTTAATGGGTTGTTTTTTTATTTTTTGGAATTTTTGTTTAAACGTTTAATTTCCTATTAAAAGAATAATGTCAATTTGGAAATCCAAAGGAAAACTGTTTTGTATTGGGTTTAATTACTTTTTTCATGAAGTGTTTTGGGTTATTTTTTAGTTTTTTTTTTCAACATTTTAATTTACTATTAGAAGAATAACATAAATTTGGAAATAAAAAGAAAATTTGTTTTTTTTAAATTTTGGTTGAAATGTTTAATTTACTATTACAAGAATAACATAAATTTGGAAATAAAAAGACAATTTGGGGGGGGGGGGGATTTTTTTTACTTTTGAGTAAACATTTAATTTAGTATTATAAGAAAAACAAAATTAAAAAAAACCCACAAAAAAAAACATTTTTTAATTTAGAATGCTAACAATAATTTAAATTTTTCAAAGTAAAAACCAAAAAAGCAGGTCCGGAAATGTTATATTAATAGGTTTTTGAATAGAAACAGCGCTATCAAGTGATGTACAGCTATTAATAGACAAGTATCCCATAATCTTATAGGAATATACAGAAATCTAAAATATAAATGGAAAATGTTTTAAATTCTTTAATATTGCCATTATTACTACAAAACACACATATCTTCTATCATTATAGACTATTTGCATCTTTAAAAAATATAATTTTATAAAGATATTAAAATAATGAAAATAAAAAAACACATGAGTTGCAAGTACAAAAAACAACAACAGTAATTTAGAATGTCAAATTGTATTAGAAAAAATGACTTTTACACCCACACTTAATCTAAATAATATTATAGAAAGTTTTAATCAATGACAAAATTCCCAAATTATCTTAGGAGTATACATTTTCTACTATTTTGTTATTATAGCATTTTATATTTAAAATAAATATTTAACTCATAAATGGAAGCATAATTAAAAGTGTATGTAACAATAAGTTATACAAAAGGATAAGAAATGTATTATTAAAAAAAACCTCTTGAACAAGGCATATTTTCAAAATGAAAATGATTGAATGAAAAAGAGAATAAAAAATTCTATGAAAAACACTAATTAAATGAGTAAATTGCATTAATAAAGCATTAGAATAATTGAGCAGAAAAGAGGTACAAAATAGAAATAATTTAAAAGACAATAAAGGTCTATGAAGAAATTAAAACAAAAGTGTTGATAAAATATATATAACATATTTAGATATGATGGATATTTATAATCCTGTAATAATAAAAATTATTTTCCTCTCTGATTAAAGATGAATATATAAAACTTTGGTCAAATATGTAATTTATCTATTAATGAATATAAACAAATCTAATAAACTATTAATATATTAAAAACTCTTAATTATATTGCTTAATTTTTTCTTTCATTTTTAAGATTGTTAGGGATTTTTTTTCATGTATAATATATTTTTTTAAACACACATCTTACAATATTTTAAATGTACTTTTTGTACAAATTAGATT
>JAQFVV010013557.1:0-100535 GCA_028023455.1 Epiperipatus broadwayi | reverse complement strand
ATATATATCTTTTTCCAGCATAATCAGATGGTTATTATAAATTATAACTTATAGTATATATTTGGGCTATGGATTAATGTCTATCATAATAAATGATTAGTAAAAGTTATTAATATATTTTCATAAAGTGGTTTATATTAAAGTTCTAAAGCATAAAATTTGAAATCTATTAGTTAAAGCATAGTATTTCGCTATATGTATATATTATACACTAAATAAATGATGAAGATATATGTAAGAAATTATGATCTGTGCCAAATCATGAATGATGTTTTAGCATGAAATTCACATATTGGAGATAACTTTATGTACATGTTTTTGGGCAGATGTTTCTGTAATATATGATGAATGGAAGTTTAAAATATATTTAAATACATATTGTATGTAGTTAACATTAATGTATATATAAAGTTAAATTATAATACATGGATTATTTCGAAAAAAGTATGTGTCTAATGTATCTGTAGTGTGAGAAATTGATCTGATTTCTGGGCTAATGGATTGTTGATATAGAATTAAGGTAAATAGTAAAAGATTCACTAATAAAAACAAAAATTATGTAAATATATATTACAGTGCAATGGTTGTATATTCCTCCACAACTTGTTAATGTAGATAGAAACCAGACTCTACCTTGTGTGAAAGTGGCGTTGTGAAGTTTATCAAAACTATTAACATGGCAATAAATTCAGGTGTCGATATCTCTATAATACTGTGAATGTATTATTAGTTAAATAAAACCTAAAATATATATTTTGCTAAACATTACAAGTTTTCTAAATTATTTCAGAATTGTCTTTGAAGTTATTCAATTTACTGAATCGCTGGTATTCGCATATAGTAATTAAATTCAGGGGTGTTTTTCTTATGTGTATGCTAAATGTTGGTGGCTTGGATCTTTTTGAAAAAAAAAAAATTCAAGGTTTATGGATACCTGAGAATTACTTTGCACTAGGCTGAGAAACGAACTTTATGGATCTTATAAAATAATGTTAGAATCATTAACAGTCATTGATGGGGTCCACCTGCAATAAATCCAGCTGGGTCTTTTGTAGTTGCCAAAATTGAATTTTAAGGTTTTAAAAATAAACATTGCAAATATGTTAATAGCTTGTGAGAGGGGGTGAAGAAAATATAAAATCCCCAGTTTGAAGTGAAAAGGATTCCATTTTGTTTACTCTTGTGTTGACTTATATTCCAGCAGTGTGCCCAGTTTTACAAAGGAAATCAGTGGCTAGAAACCATCATTGCTGCCTCCTTGGCAGCAGAACTGTTTATGAAGATGGAAGACTCAAATGCCAGCCAACCTGAAAGAATAGCATATAGAAAGAACAGCCTGTTGATCCAGTCTGTGTGTGTGTGTGTAATCCTGCAAAGCTTCAAGCTTTCATAGTCAGACAACTGGTAACAAAACCTCAACCAAGCTAACCTAATGCTATAGCAATTCTAGGTCTTTTCTAAAGCTAGCTGTAAAATATAGTTAATGTGCACAACTCTTAAACTTAAATCTCTTAAATTAGAAATGTTAGATAAGCATATTTCTATTTGTGTAATTTTAAATTGATTTTAAAAGCTAAATTGTAAAATCTTGCCTAATCTAAATTTCTTTTAAATTCTACTTGTAAAAAGATAATGACTGTCTTATTATTTTATCTATTCTCGTCTATGCTTATGCCTATATATATATATATATATATATATATATATATATATATATATTATAATGCATTTATTAATTTGTGCTATGCCTTCAGAGCGGAGATTACTAATTATTATAAATGTAAAGAGATGCTTTTGTTCTCAAGTAAATTAATGCATGCTGGTTTTGGCATACTTTTAAATCTCGTCTGAAAACCCACTCTCTTATATATATATATATATATATAAGAGAATATATATATATTATACTATATATATATATATATATATATATATATAATAGTAAAGCTACTATGTTTTGACTTAATATTTCATACAGGTTTGCTTATTAAAGGTCTGCTTAGTTGAATATGTGAGAGTGATATTTTAAAGCATATTATAAGTAATTAGTCAAGTTTAAGTCCCAAATATGCTTTAGCCCTCCTTAGTTTATTATCCTAGATTATGTACATTAATTTATAAAATAGATCATTTTAATAAATTCCTTTTTAGTACAGTTTAAATATGCTAATTTATGAACTGGCATATGGTAGTTTCACAGAATGAAACTATAAATTTTTTACTTTACTAACTTTGATAATTGAAATTTAGAAAGTATTGTGAATGGACTTTTATGAAGCACTTTGGTGCATTATGCCTTACTACTGTAACAGTCAAATATGTACATTCATGTAACAAAATCTAGAACTTTAGTAAATCATCCCAAGGCTGACCAGAATACGGTGGTGAAACCACGGGTCTGATATAGCCCTAGTTTCTTTACTATTGCTCAGAGGTTTACCACCTTATGGATGATACATATGAGGCCACAGCAGTATTCTCCTTCATCACATGCAAGCAGTAGAACATCAGTAGAGCAAAAACTAGGGACAAAGTTGACATTCTAACCAGTATAGCTATATAGATATTGTGTGGCTAGGATATAATTATTAAATAAGGAAGTAATTCTTAATAATAAATAATGACTTAGTGATGAGTTAATGATGAGCAATATCGAGACATGAAACAAAAGTTAAGTTTAAAATTAATTTAATAAAAGTTAAATATTAAAATAATAAATGAAATAATAATACAATGACTATATGCATTGTCTCACTCACAGGTGATTAAGGGATAGTTTACATTTAAGTTTGGTTTTACAAACAGGAGGTGATGGTTTTAGATATATAATCATTTATGGCTGAGTTATAAATAGCTTGGTTTACATATATAGGTGGTGGGTAAATTCACTCGCAGGTGATATTAGATTTCTAGTTACAAATTATTCTGTTTGTTACATATATGTATATCACTCATAGGTGATAATTTCAGGTATAAGCACTTTCAATTTATATATAACATTTCTAATCACTCGCAAGTGATTGTAGTTTTTAGATTACAAATATTTAATTTATTTATCTATATATATATATTATAACGATCGAAATGAAAGTGAAGATCGAATCTAACCGCAAAAACAATATCTGCAACTACCAGGGCGCCATCTAGGCATTTGAGCCTAGAAAAATTTATAAAGTAGGCAGATACGCGCTGTTAAGATTCCACTTTATTTAAATATTCTGATCGTTAGCCCAAGTCACTAGCTCAGCGGAGACGCAGAGATAAAAATCTATAAATTTTATATCTTAAATATAAAAGAATAAAAGCCACTGCCAGAAATTAACACATAAAAATATTTATTTACGCACATATAAAATAACATTTAAATTTTGAGGAATAAGTTTAACATTTTAGATTTTTATATTAATTTTTAATTTTACATTTAAGTTTCAATGAGTTTAATATTTTATTTAGATAGTCAAGTATGAATAGACTACATAGATCTGCATTTGAAAAGAAAATATTCTTTCCTGATTTAACCTTAGGCAACAAATTTCGCAACCAAACTGGTGCCAATCCATCTGATACATTCATGTATTCAATGTAGCATGATACGACAACACAAAATACTATACTGTCAGGAAATGTACATCTGAACAATAAGTAGAAATAGAGAAGACATTGACTCTCCACCAACAGGAATGTGACATCTATTGGCAAGTAGAACAATAAACAAAAAACTCCATAGGAATGGACTGCGGTCTTCTGCCGACTTAAAAACCCATCCATAGGCAAACAGAGGGTGTGTGGCATATATCTATAATCCTGCCCGTAGCAGACCTCATACTACATCTACTAATTACACAAATATATCCAATCCATTGAACCAATTCAACTACGAAATGAATAACCTAAGATTAATTTCCCTTAATATAACTTTACAAAACTATATAGCCATTCACGCCCGACTTAAATTTAACATTTAAATACGTTCGCACAAATGCATTTTATAAAATTTGTTTTAAAATGTTGATTACAGATCAGCTGCACAGATTCCACGGTCAAGAACATTCCAAATTAAACACAACTGATCAAAATACAAAGTCATTGATAAACGTCACTTGCAAAGGGAATATACAAATCCCATTAGCATTCATCGTAAGATGCTTGCAGTGATATCGTTGACATATATTCTAATCGAATGTGAAAACCACAACATTATCAACCGCTAACGAATCTATGCAACGTCTATACCCAACCTAAATTTCATCATTTAAAATTTAAACAATAAACAATTTATACAATAAGAAAAAAAAAATGGAAATGATTTTTATCAATCGGAAAACATATAAAATTAAACATTATTAATTTGATTTAAAAACTTACAAAAGTCAGATAAGTGTCCGTTTTAACATTTAAGTTGGCTTGTTTATTAATTTGTAAAACTTGACGAAAGTTCTTAATTGATTTCAATAATTGTTCATTTCATATAGCTTATGGTAGAAGAGTCCATGTTCCCGTTGGCAATTCCCATGGAGACTTTCCTGGAAGACCGGTCTGATATTTTGGAGGTAGCATTAGCTGGTTCTGTTCTGGTATCACAGTCTTTGCATTTTTAAAATAAATGAGTGAGGACGGCAAGTGCGTCTTGTCGCTCGACTCACCAAAATCAAGTTGGAAAACTGACTGGAACTCAATATTTTTTTCTTTTTATAGTCCTCCTATGGATTCCATGAACAAAAACGTCACTGTTCTGTTTTTTCGTTATGGTCCAGGCCTTTATTTGCTTCCACTGGTCAAGCTAAAATCTCTTTCTTCTCTTATCTAACTTTTCATCTGACTTTTTAATTACACAGCTTTTAGATAATTAATAAACAATCATTTCCATTTACAGATTACAGGAATTAATTAATACCTGTTTTTATTTTAACTTACGTTATTTTTTTATTAAAATATTTTTATATTTCAGTCTTGTATTTTTTTATTAAAAAAAATACGTTCAAATACTTTTTTTTTGTTTATGAAAAAAATATTTTTAAAGTTTAGCATCTGTGCGAATATATATATATGTTTAACAAACATTTTAATTTTAGCGTTTAGTTTTTTCCTTTTATTTGCGAACTTTTAAGTTTTTATTTTAAATTAATGTAACAACATATTTATATATCGTTACAATATATATATATATATATATATCATTCGCAGGTGATAAAGAAATTATATGTTGGAAATTACATTCTCATGAGCCTTTTTATTACTTTATAACTTGATAAATTTTTCATGACTATCTATGCCTAGTTTATGCTATATAACAGGATTTATATTTGCTCTAGAGTTAGTAGAAGTGAATATAAACATTTATAAAGAACATAATATTTTATTAAGTGTGAATTATCAATGTATTCTCTATATAACTAATATGCCTATTAAACTGGATTTGAATTCAGATCAAAGCTGAAAATAACAATTATTTATGTTGTATTTAAACTGATGATTGGCAGCCAGACTTCAGATACTAAGGTGTATAGAAAACATACAATTCTGAGTCCCTGTGTCTTATATATGTGCCTTTTTCATGGGATTCATACCAAGTACCAGTTCCCTTTTACCAAACTGATTGCTGTGGAAATAAGAGACATTTAGTCCAGATGATCGAACAACTAATTTAAATGAAGAGTCTCATGCTCCATTCCTGAGGATGCAGAATAGGGAGGTGCAAACCTGTCAACCATCTGAAGAAGGTAGTTGCCCGAACTCAGAGTAATGGTGTAGCCCTAACACATAGGACCATTAAAGAATACAGCAACAAGTGAGTATGTCATAGCATTTCTTAAGGACACATACACACCACTGGCAATATTATTATATAATAAAAATTAAGATGCTAAACAATAGTTTCCTTCATGAAACTACTGTGTATCAGTTCATATTATAGTATTTATAATTATACTATTAAGAAAAGCTTATGAATCCAATTTATAAAGCTATCTTTATAGGCATTTATAATTCTAGGGAGGGTTACAGCATAGTATGGAAAATTACAATATAGAGTTATAGATTTATGCTGTATTTTATCACTTCAACTGAATATTACTTAAATATTATATTTAAAGCAAATCTATTTTAAAGTAGTGGTAAGATTGTAATTCTATCTTAAATAAGACATTTTATTCATTTCAAAGCAGATTTTCGGTTTTTGCATTATTACATATATACGTGAAATTATATATATATGCATGAGAATATAATTACTTTTCACTAATGATTTAACTAAAAGTAAAACTTGGTTTTGAACATATATAGCATAAACAAATACATAATTGAAAATAATGAGGTTTGGCATAGATTTAACTAAAAGAAATGTAAGATTTAAAATAAGATAAGATTTCACGTAAGTGAAATCTGAAATTTGGCTTTGTTTTAGCATAGTTTAAAATGGATTTATAGGACATTAGCTGAGATATGATTGATTCAGTTTAAGGTAATTTGCAGTTTATGAAAATTAATGACGGCAAATATTATCATTAACTTAAAATGTACAAAGTAGCTTAGAAACATAATTATTATTTTAAAATAGATTATTTGAATAATACGTAATAAAAGTTATACTAAAATATTTAAAAACAATTGATTTTAGCAAGTTAGACTAAATAATTTTTAATAACTCAGAATAGAATGAATATGTAAAACTAAATCAATCATAAATAAGTTCAACAAGTAAACCAATATGTAAAGAAGTCAAATTAACAAATTAAATGTGTTATTAATGCAAATAATAATTCAGATAAGAAATCATAACTCGGTCAATAAAATCAGATAAATCTGAATAAGTTAGCATAAATGAAAATAAATCATAATAAACCAGTTTTCAAATTAGTTAATCAGTTTGTAAATCAGGAATCAATTATTAAAACAGTATGTAAATCAGGCAAGATTTTAGGATTGAAATACAATAAAAATTACATTTAAGAAATAAGTTTAATTTACATTATTATTATTATGGCCATAAATTTTAGATTGCTAGGTTATAAGAATTAGTTGATTTTAGTTGAAAGGCTTTAAAATTGAAAGAGTTTATTACCATTTTCTTCTTTTCTGATGGAAGGCTGTTTAATCATCAGGAAGTTCTTTAGGTGGTGGCTGCTCTTACTGCATATCTCCCACATCAGGTAGCTTCTTATCGAGGTCAAGAAGGCAAAGAATTTAGCCTTCTACCCCAACATCATCATCATCACTCAATTTTCATGTACTTTGTTAAAATATAATGATAGAAAATTTTTCTAAGATGGCTGCAGCAGTTTATATATTAGCTCCCCCCTCACCTTCATTATATTATTTTTAGATTATCTTTTCCAGCTTTCTCATTGCTTCTAAAAAAATCATGGAAACCCACCGTGATTGTTTTTCTATTAGGTCAGTTTAACCTCAGTCACTCATGGTAATTTATTCATATTTCTAAATTTAAATCAAATTTTACTCTTAAATTGAAATTGGGTCATTTTATAGTGAGAGGGATTAACTTTTATGGAGCCAACCTTTCTAGAAAAACAAATCTAAAAGATGAAAAACAATTTGTTATATATGTAACTTGACCATTTAATTTAGCAATATATGCAAAATTATATAATAATTTCAAGTATTACTTTTTAGAATTAATATTTTAAGTAAAGAAATTTTAATGTTTTAATCCTGTTAACATTATTAATTCCCACATATATGTAGTCTTATGTTACACATACAATGCATTTTCCATTTATTTAATACCAGAAATATATATGTGTGTATTTTGGGAGGTTTATGTTTATAGATGCAATTTACATACTATATTTTCAGATATACACACACATACATGATTAACATATTTAGGTTTATACTTAGCCTGTTTTTATTATAACATTAATATGATATACAAGGATTTGGTAATAGTTACATAGATAGAAATACTACTATAGTATATAGTAGGTGAAACAGTAGGATTGTGAAAGCTGACTGTTTCACTATTATATGCTTATTAAAATGGGATTTGGTTTTAAGGGCCATCCTATTATTTTTTGTTCGGACAGCTCTATGAATCGGCTTCTGGTTTTAAGGGTCATACCATTATCTCTTTTAGAATTGTAACACTGGTATCCAGCATCATATCTTAAGGCTGTTCAATCACCTGAACTAAATATTCACAGATAGCAAGCATCTGGTACATGAAAACTGAGCAATTGTTACTAAATCTCATAAGTAAAAGCACATTCAAGCAGCATCTTTTATGTATTTTGTGTAGTGTTGTGGCCTCGAAAGTTATGCTACAAAGCACCAGTTCACCTGCCATTATATTATTTGTTCAGCATTGATCTGAACCTCAGATCTGGTTTATGTAATACTATCTGCATAGAGAGCACATTGACTGTTCATTACATAATTATAATATTAGAGGTATATATTATATAAAATTGACACTCTCTTAAGATTTAACTCATGGCAAATCCAGTAGGAATGGCAGAGAATAATCAAGGTATCATCATAGATATAGAAACAATTATTAATTTATAAAAAAACATTATAATAAATGATTGAGTGCAATAGATTGCAGAACTTGTAATTCATATATTCACAATACCACCTGCGAGTGGAATATCCAGTACACTTAACTGTTATTGTTAGTGTTGTTTTTAACAAGATTAAATAATTTTAAACATATTGATGTATGTTGTCTTATTCACTCTATTATATGCATTGTACAACCATCCATAAGTTGTGTGTGTGTTTAGTTAAGCTGTCAAGTGTTTAGTTAATTATTTCTCGTATCTCTTGCTTTACTATTTGCTACTGTCAACATACGAATTAAGAGATTCCAAGTGTGACCTCATATATGTTGTTCATAGGATAGTAAGTCAGGGAGTGTTGGTAAAGGAGCTGAGGTGTGATCAGATTTGAGATCTCAAACCCTCATCTAGATCAGCCTTGGTATAATTTTCCAAAACTCTGGATTTTGTTGTGTGAATGTACAAACATGACTATTACGATATATATATATATATATAATAACAGTAGTTAGATTCAAACCCTCTTGCAAGAAAGTGGAAAAGCACATACACATTACCCAAAATACAGGTATTTATTCAAGCTGTCGTTAAAGGGTTAAAAATATATGTAAAATTAGACATATATATGTGCATGAATTAAATTTTGAATTCTTTTTTTTTTCCTTTTAAGAAAATAAATGGGGAAAAGATTAATTAGTAATCATTGTTTATTTTAGAATGTTTTATTTTTAAAATATTATAAATTGGCAAGAATACAGTTGTACACAAATATTTTTATATATATTGTTTAGGATTGTCTAAAATATTGATTTTAATTTCAATCATATCTCGAATTAGCAAGGATAGTAAAAAGAAATATTGTATATGCCTCCATGCAATTCTGGGTTGTATAACAATCCTTAATTATTTCAAAAAAAGAAAAGCTAAAGAATGTATTGCAAATAAAAAAGATACCAGGAATGATGTCACCACAAGACAATGGACATGTCAAATAAAGAAGTAAAAAGTAATTTGGAAAAGGAAAAAGTATTCAAAGAAAAAGAACTAGATTGGAGATCTGATAAAATTCTTTTTTTCTGAGAAAGGACAATGCAATTAAAAAAATTAATTAATTAGAAAAAAAAGACAGTTGGTCAGTTAGATTGTAACCGTTGAGAAGAGAGAATCGTAGAGATATATTAATGAAAATACTTAAAATGACAGGGTACACACCAATAAGTGAAAGGCTCTACCACCTGCAGCTGATCCGAACTGACTCTACACCACCTGCCTGCAGAAGAATCTGGGGACCTCATTAATAATCCATATTGCTTAACATAGGATGAAATAGAAGCAAATCATGCATCCAAAATATTAATAAATTCGTTTTAAAAATTAAATCATAGAGAACTTCAATTGCGACTCATCCATCACCTATGTAAATCTTAATGCCGGACTTTGCAGAAAGAAACTATATCGCACTCTCATAAGGCAAACTTTAAATGCTACAAGCTCATGGAACTCAACCTGATACACTACATGATTCATTACATTCTAATCCCACACCCGGGGTTCGTCAGGTAATGTGAACTATATTTTTTATATATATAACTCAGAATTGCTTATGGCTACCCTCATAATGAGTCTATTAAATTAGTTCATAGCATGAAACTATTGCCTATAACTGTATACTAAATTTCTTTATATATAAATTAATATTTATTTGTTCTAGATTAAATATTTTATTACTTCATTTATGGTGTGGGAAATTTATTATATATTTTAACTGGGAATGATATGAGTTGATTTTATATAGATTATGTTTAAATATTAAGAATAAAATTTTATATACCTTGGTGTTAAAGTTACCTATTATTTATCATTTACATCTCCTATTATTTTACCTGCCAAATAAAATGCAAATTATTCCAATATGTCTGAAGTGAACAGACACATTCATGATTTCATTATAGGTTACATACAAACCCCCTTTTTGTTATTATCTCCATTCATCCGATAAGTTTTCCTCCCAACTCTTGGAATGAGCTAGCTTGCATCAGGCACCTCATTAGTTGGTAAAATATAATTCTCACCATAATAGTGAGTTTGGTGCTTGAAGTCAGTGATCAACTGATGCTCATAAATATATTCTTCCTGTAGATATTTTTTATTTAGATCTTACTCAAGAGACAAGGGCCACTATAAAACTTTCACTTCATTTGTCATAAACCCTATTCATGCAATATTTAGAAATTTGTGTCATATAAATAATTCTTATATAAGTAATTTGTATTAGAATTTTCCTTTGGTAGATAGTATTTAAATATTATCTACAGGAGTTATGGTGACTAGACAGCCATTGTCATTCCATCTAGACTACGGTATAGTGTCCATTTCTTAATATCTATTATATTTTGTTTAAGTTGTCAAATGTTGAGTAAGATGGATAGAAGGGGTGGCAGGTTAAAATGGCTTTCCAATGAATGGGGCCATGAAAGTAGGAGCAGGTTAATAAAAAGAAATTAATTATTTTTTGTTTTTGCATGAGTTTAATTATTTTGCCTCACAAATATTGCTTTAGGAAATAAAACACCAGATATAGGAGAAAATAGGAGTGAGAGGTAGAGGTTCAACAGTAGGGCAGGTGATGGTCAGCATAGTATTTTGTAAGCTGGGGTGGGGAACCCGGCACATTATATAGAAAGAAGTCAAAAATAATAAATAAATTGTTGTATTATTTAACCTGACATGTTATATAGAAAAAAAATGTTATGTATCTCAAAGATAAAGTAGGAAAAACAATCAGTATAGATATAATAATAACAAGATTATAGGAGATAAAGGGGATGGAAATGAAGGTATTTAGAGAACAGAAGGAAGAGAGCTCAAAGAAGCATATAAATAGTTTACAAAATTATTTTAGGAGATATGGGATACCAGAGGAATTCAAAATAATTAGTGCAGGTCCACCTCAAGGATATGCAAAAATGTGGTGGGATTCTATGTTATATCAACCCCAAACATACCAGGAGTATGAAAACACCCTGAAGAAGATGCTTTGGAATGAGGAACAGCAAGAGAATATCAAAATGTGAATCATTAATCAGGAGTTTTCAGAAAATAGGGAAGGAAAACTACATACAATTCTTCAGGCAACAAGTGGCCACACTGAAGACATTAGAGAGTGATAACTAATCTGAGAATCAGATAGTAAAAATGGTGTGTCCACATTTGCCATTGTAAATAAGATACTGAATAAGGATTAAAAGTAGTAGATCAGCCAAAAAAGTTGACAAAATGTTAAATCAAGTTGAGGTAGATGAGCAAATGAAAAAGATTGAAGATAAAAGATTCAGGGATCAATGTCAAATGTATGTGGCAGAGAAAGAAAAAAAGAATGATACACATGAGAAAAGGGAAACACCTTGGGAATTTTGTGTGCTCATGGGATGATAGGGTTCCTCAATACACCAAACAGGAATGCCCAAAGATTCATATGGAAATCTGTCAAATAGAAATAGAAACTCTCATCGATTCAGGGAGTCAAATCTCTGTTATGTCAAAAACACTATATCATAAACTGATTAGAAAACAACCTGGCATACAGACACTTCCACTGAAGGCCACACAAGTGACAATGACAAATAATAAGAGGGCCAAGGTAAAACCTAAGCAGATATGGGTAGACTTATGGATAAATGGGAAAACTTTTGCTCATGTATTCCCTTTTATGAAGGACCTCATTCATGAGGCCCTATTAGGATCTGACTTCCTACACAAATACAAATGTGTTCTGGACTATGAAAGGGAAAGAGTTACATGTGAAGAAAAATTAATTAAATTTCTGGTGCTGGACCTATACCATTCAATTGGGGTCATGAAAGTGGACAAAGATCCAATAGACAGAGTGGTAGATGATAAAGTTAAGCAGGCAAATGTGGCCAATTGAGAAGAAGAGCATGCACTGTAGAAAGTATTGGAAGAATATGGCCACATTTTTTCAGATATACCACATGTAACTCAAGGATTCGAGCAAAGAATTAAAATAAATTAGGACCGGCCATTCCAGTCTAGGTCATACCCTGTTCCAGATCAATACTGAGATGATGTGAAGTTACAAATCCACCAAATGATATAATGGAGAATTATTTCAAAATGTTCCTCTCCGTATTGTAATCCACTAGTGGTTGTCAAAAGAATGACGGGTCAGTCAGGTTGTGTTTGGACACGAGACAACTTAATCAAATAACTATCCCAGATTGTACTATTCCCCCTCCTATGCAAGAACTGTTAGGAAGATTTATGGGAAAAAAAATATTTTCAACCTTTGATTTGATGGCGAGTTACTGGCAGATGCAGCTCCATCCTGAAGACTGCAAATATACCACCTTTAGATATGACGGTTATTCATATCAATTTAACCGTATGCCCTTTGGCCTAACAAACAGCGGTGCAGGGCTGCTGAGATGTTTGGACCAAGTGTTGTCTGAGGAAGTAAAAAAATTGGTCACTATGTATGTAGATGATGTATTAGTGGCATCAGAAACCATCGAAGAACATTTTAGGGATGTAGAGATGTTTCTCGAAGAATGCCAAAAAAAAATAATCAAGATTAATTTTTAAAAAAGCATGTTATGAAAGGAGAAAGCTATATTTTTGGGCCATGTGGTGGGTACTCAGGAGATGAAACCCCATCCAGACAAAGTTTTAGCTATTAGAGAATTTCCTAAACCTACCTCACAGAAACAAATTCGATCATTCCTGGGCCTCTGTAATTTCTACAACAGGTTTTATGAAGGACTTGCAGAACAAATGGAGCCTTTGGTCAAGCTGACAAGAAAGAATATCCTGTGGAAAGGGGTGGGAACAAGAGAAAGCTTTTGAGAATATAAAAAGAGGTTTCGAAAAATGAGTCGTGTTGGCATTTCCAGATATTGAGAAATAGACATAGTGGGTCTATCCTAGATGCAGGATGATGATCAGATAAAAGTACTGTACTTTATAAGCCAATTTCTTAAAGGACCAGAGTGTCACTATACCACTACTGAAAAGGAAGCCCTTTGCAATTGTCTGGGCCTTCCAGAAGTTCAGGACAATCTTGTTGGCATCAAAAGTGTTTGTCATTACTGACCATAAAAGTTTGGAGTTTTTGAACCACAGCCACCTCGCCAATAGCTGGCTGATTCAATGGAGTCTATACCTCCAGGAATATGATTACACTATAAAATAAGGTCACAGAACATTCTGCCAGACATATTGAGTTAGAACCTCGCTCAATCCCAGCCATGCCATTTAAGTGGAGAGAACTTGTATATCACCCATTTAAACCTGAAGGTGTATGAAGCAGTGGAAGAAGACCTGGCCCAACTATCCTGCCACCAATGGGAAGATGGACAACTGAAGACACTGATTGAACAGGTCGAAGAAAATGGTACAACAGACTTAAGTTGGTGGGAAGCAAGGCAGGATGCTACCAAGTGAGACAATCGATATTGCAATATAAAATTCAAGAAGATCAAGAGGAGTGGAAACCTGTCTTACCATGACAGATGAGGGGTGCTGTTATCACCCATGTACACCAACTCTATGGCCACTATGGCACACCCAAAACTGAGTATTTGCTCTGGGAATGGTGTATTGGCCGAGATTGCACACTAAAATTATGGCTGTGATAAGCCAGTGTGAAATATGCCAAAAGGCAAAACCAGCTAATAGGAGATATGTAACACCTATGACTTCTATAATTCCAACCAATCCTTGGGAAATGATGGCCTTGGGTTACTATGGTCCATTGCCAGCCTTTAACAAGAAGAAGTATCTGGTCGTGGTTTATGACCTATTCTCGAACTTTGTAGCCACATACCCGATATCCCAGGCCAATACAAAAAACACAATAAAAATGCTAGAGAATAAACACTTTCCAATGTTTTATTGTCTGGGGAATGGCATAGGTGGATACAATGACAAGGAATTAAGCACATATTGACATCCATCTGTAATCCACAATTGAACCCATGTAAGAAGGTTATGCGGGAACTGGGTCAGTTGTTTAGAACATATCTCCCAACAAACCATTGAGGGTGGGTCAAGCGGTCCATCAATGAATCGACCGGTTTGCCCCAATACAGCTGAACACAAAAAGACATGTTCCTCAATTGATAAAAAACCCCTTACCTGGGTTGAATGAGCACCCAATAGATGTAGAAGCTGACAGAGCTCAAGCTTACCAGACCCTTATGAAAAGGAGTCAAAAGAAAAATAAAAGGTCATCAGGCACTCAGCACCGATTCCAAATAGGAGACAAAGTATGGTGAAAACCCCACATGTTAGTGACTCCGGAAAATTCATCTGTCACAAGTTTTGTAATATATATGAGGGTCCATTCACTATTGTATGGTGACAGGGAGGTAATGCATTGTGGGTGGACACTCAGGGTCTTACAATGCTAGGGCTTTAAAACCCGTAATGTAATGAATCTATTATTTGAGACCTCAAAATAGGGATACCCCATTTTGAAGTCTTTCCAAAAGGGAGACATTGTAACAGTAGCTAGGTTCAAGCCCTGTTACAAGAAAGTGGAAAAGCACACACACATTACCCTCAATACAGGTATTTATTCGAGCTGTCATTAAAGGGTTAAAAATATATGTAAAATTAGACATATATATGTGCGTGAATTAAATTTTGAATTTTTTTTTCTTTTAAGAAAATAAATGGGGAAGGGATTAATTATTAATCATTATTTATTTTAGAATGTTTTATTTTTATAATATTATAAATTGGCAAAAATACAGTTGTACGCAAATATTTATATATATTTTGTTTAGGATTGTCTAAAATGTTGATTTTAATTTCAATCATATCTCAAATTAGCGAGAGTAGTGAAAAGAAATATTGTATATGCCTCTAAGCAATTCTGGGTTGTATAACAGTCCTTAATTACTTCAAAAAAAAGAAAAATTCCAAGAAAAGCTAAAGAATGTATTGCGAATAAAAAAGATACCAGAAATGATGGCACCACAAGACAATGGACATGTCAAATAAAGAAGTAAAAAGAAATTTGGAAAAGGAAAAAGTATTCAAAGAAAAAGAACTAGATCGGAGATCTGATAAAATTCTTTTTTTCTGAGAAAGGACAAAGCAATTAAAAAAATTAATTAATCAGAAAAAAAGACAGTTGGTCAGTTAGATTGTAACCATTGAGAAGAGAGAATCATAGAGATATATTAATGAAAAAGTTTAAAAATGATGGGGTAAGTTCCCAGGTTCTTCTGCAGGCAGGCAGTGTAGAGTTAATCTGTATTGCTTAACATAGGACGAAATAGGAGTGAATCGTGCATCCAAAATATTAATAAATTCAATTTGAGAAAATTATATCATAGAAAACTTCAATTGTGACTCATCCATCACCTATGTAAATCTTAATGCTGGACTTTGCAGAAAGAAACTATATCATGCTCTCATAAAGCAAACTTCAAATGCTACAAGCTCATGGAACTCAACCCGATACACTATGTAATTCATTGTATTCTGATCATCAGGTAACGTGAACTATATTTTTTTTGTATATATAACTCAGAATTTCTTATGGCTATCCTTGTAATGACTCTAATAAATCAGTTTGTAGCATGCTAAATTTCTTTATATATAAATTAATATTTATTTGTTCTAGATTAAATATTTTATTACTTTGTTTATGGTTTGAGGAATTTATTATATATTTTAACTGGGAATGATATGAGTTGATTTTATATAGATTATGTTTAAATATTAAGAATAAAATTTTATATATATTTATCTTGGCATTAAAGTTACCTATTATTTATCGTTTATATTCTCCTATTATTTTACTTGCTAAATAAAATGCAAATTATTCCAATATGTCCGAAGTGAGCAGACACGTTCATGATTTCATTATAGGTTACATACAAACCCACTTTTTTTGTTATTATCTCATTTCATCTGATAGGTTTTCCTCCCAACCCTGGGAATGAGCTAGCTTGGGTCAAGCACCTTGTTAGTTGGGAAAATATAATTCTCACCATAATAGTGAGTTTGGTGCTTGAAGTCAGCGATCAACTGACACTCATAAATATATTCTTCCTGTAGATGTTTTTTTTATTTAGATCTTACTCAAGAGACAAGGGCCACCATAAAACTTTCATTTCATTTGTCTTAAATCCTATTCATGAAATATTTAGAAAGTGTGTCATATAAATAATTCTTATATAAGTAATTCGTATTAGAATTTTCCTTTGGTAGATAGTATTTAAATATTATCTACAGGAGTTATGGCAACTAGACAGCCATAGTCATTCCATCTAGTCTACAGTATGGCTCACGTATCCATTTCTTAAGATTTATTATATTTTTTTTAAGTTGTCAAACGTCGGGTAAGATGGATAGAAGGAGTGGCCGGTTAAAATATATAGTGAACAAGTTATGAAGGTATGTATAAATGACTATGATTCAACACAAAATGGTTATTTTGTGGATTATCTTTTTCACACGTCTTTGATCATACATTTCAGTAATATATGATGGAATAAAAATTTGAAATATATTTAAAGACATATTGTATTTCTAAAAATAAATATGTATATGAAGTTAAAATATAATATGTGTGGCATGTATGACTTGAAAAAGTTATGACTGGATCTTATAAGTATGCCACCGGGCAAGCATCACCCTGTTTGTTCTAGTTTCAGATAAATCTTATGAATGTCTATAAGTGGTAATTTTATGACTCTGCTAAGCAGATTTTTTTTAATTATATTAATAAATATTTTCATATGCATGTCTTTTTGCAATGCAATTATATATATATATGTTAACAAACTATCCCACACACGTTTCTCATTCAGTATAAACTGAGAGCAGTTCATTTATTCCTGTAAAATGTATTATTGTAATAAAATTAATCATTCTAAATATTTGGCCAAGTGCTATATTTTACTCTTTTCTGGAGAGGTGGATTGGTATCTCACAAAGTTGTTTACTCTCATAGCACTAAATCAACTATGTTCATCAGTATATTTATTAATTATTGGCATATGAGCTAGCCGCAATAAAATAAAATAAATAAAATTTGTCATAAGCAAATTTCATGTGAATCACCTGCTGTTACTGTATAGATATAAATCAAATTCCATGTACATCAAGAGACCAATAATGATTAATAAAATAATAAACCAAGTATTTATGTGTATCTTATTTAAAGTAATAAATTATATATATATGATAACTTGCAGAATCATTGTTACTTTTTAGTTAAAATATTAATATTTTAGTTATTAAATTTTGCTTGCTCTGACTAGATGATCTCCCACAAATCTTATATATATATATATATTGAAACAGACAGATCGAAGAATCGATCTTAGTTTCATGGTTGTCATTTAAGAACGGTAATTCTAAACCACTATTTACCCGCAATGAGACTTTTTCTATTCCAAGCCACATAAATTTTAAGTTATTTATTTTGTGTTTGTTTAAAAAGAATTTAATGTAAAGAGTATGAGTATAAATGTCACAAATCATGATAGATAATATTCGTGTGTGTGTGGTTTGTGGATTTATATTAGCTCAATTTAAAAGTTTCAATTGCGTGTATATTTTCTTTAAATTTTAATTTTGCAAATTATACAAACTCATTTAAAAATGCTGATCAAAAGTCACATTCCTTTGATCAGTATTTTTAATCAAAATCTTACTTGTACAAAATGTATAGATAATTAATTTGTACTTCAATAAATTAAGATAATGAATTTATATTTTTGTATTCACGAATTCCGATGTAATTGTTTTGTCAATTTAGAATCATGTATTAAATTTAAAAATAAATGAAAACCGAACAATGGAAATGAGAAACGTAGAACTCTTATCAAGAAAGGCAAATGCTATTGTATAGTCAAAAATTAGCTATTGCTGGAGGCCGGAAAATCATAGGAGGCGGAGTCATGAACAAAAACTAGGCAGAAAGGTCAACCGTAGCCATCTTAGATATAATATAGACTCTAACTTTTGACTTGGCTGTGCTTGGATCGTCTCAAGCTACAGCAAAGTAGTTGTTCCAGAGGAATCACTTCAACCGTTATTAAGAAGTTGCCTGGTAAACTGCAATAATGACGGGCTAAGTCCAAGAAGCTGATCCCTGTTCTGCCAATTTAAATCTTTCGTACCGCTGATCTGTAATGTTTTCCGTGCTTCCAGTCTTCCAAATTCCAACATTTAAATTAACCATGCCGTTCTAAGAAATTCAAAATGCATGCCTACGTTCTTCATACATATCACCGCAAGAAGAAAAGCCGGACGAAGAAAGAATGGTAACTTTTGTTACATGAACTTTTTAACTTTCCTCTCAGTAATAATTTTAAATTTAATCTGTTAACCTAATTAATTGCATGTAAATTTCTTGTTTTCCATTTGAAAATGTTACACAAATTTCTTCTCTAATATTTCTGTGCTCTAGTCTTTAGATGATAATTATTAATATTTGTGCCTACGAATAATCCATTTGTGAATACATTTATATTTTTACTATTACTTATTTTACAAACAAAACGATGCCAATAATAATATTTCTCAACTCTAATTAAAGTCAGTAAAGTTTATCTCATAATATTTATTATATTCATTTTAAAAGTAATTTTCTTTTATCGAACTAAAAATTGTTTCATTTATGTCGAGTTGAGAAATATTCCAGTATTTTATTGTCTCCTTTACTTTGTCATGATATTTTAATCCATACTCCAAATCTCAAATACTTAAACTAGTCTAAAATTTTATTATATTTTTTTATATATTATTACAGAGTAATAATAATAAGTGAATATTTTATTGCTATTATTACCTTCCGAACAATCTGGGGAGTTATGGGTTTCAGAGTGAAATTAATTAATTGTTACTTTTGCGATCGTTTGATTTCGCCCTGTTATTATTGAATAGTTATATCAGGCTGTTGCGTAGAACATGTTACGGATAGATAAATGGGTTTATATAATTTCGTTGTAAAATCCACTTCCGATCACTCTTTCTCGATGTTACGGTGGCAATGCCTTTACCTTCGCCTAAGTTGGTGTCTCGCTTTACTACCATATGGAGAGAAAGAAATTCTTCTCCAGGTAATCTCTTGGATCACCGGGGTTCGAAAATGATCCCGGCTGGTTGTAGTGTCTCGGATCTACTTGGGGGCATTAAGACTTGTCGAAGTACAAGCCGCCCGGTATCCCGTTCATGCACCGCAAGTTATTATTGTAGTGTACCTTAATCCTTGCAACCATCAGTACATCAGTATTATATATTATAATTTTATATAAAACCGCCTTCCATTTATCCGTATACGCAATGGTTTGAATCTATTAAATAAAACAACTTAATATAAACTAGTAGTTAAATATGTTAAGTGCTCCAATTACTCTGATTCTCATATCAACCTGTACAACCATTTAAACACATAAATATTGGCATGAGTTTGTTAATCAGTACAAACCGATTATTGAGGACTAGCAGCAATTTATTATAAAATACATATGAGAGTTTTACCGTACCTGTAAATAATATTATTCAATGCTTTCAATAATTTATTAAAAATTTATCTAACCTAATTTTGTCTCTCTTGCATTATTACCCTCGACATCTAGTCAATCACCTGCTGTCTGTATCGACAACTTAAATATATACATTAAATTATTAGCCATACCAATATCCCAACTATAAGGTATCTATGAAATAGCTGATTGTAGGTAATTTAGTCTGTGTTTTTCGATGAGCTAGTAAAGGGGAAACCCCGTACCGTTGTAATATTGTCATCGGTGGGTCATGCCAGGGTTTTGGATTTGAATTTAGTTTGCATTTTGGAATTGATTCCTAGACGTGGACTGGGTTTGAATTCAGATTACTGTGTGTGGTTAAATGGTGATTTTTTTACCGGTACAATATATATATATATATATCATAACTTGCAGAATCATTGTTACTTTTTAGTTAAAATATTAATATTTTAGTTATTAAATTTTGCTTGCACTGACTAGATGATCTCCCACTAATCTTATATATATATATATATATATATATATATATATATATATATATATATATATATATATATATATATATATATATATATATATATATATATAAACTGTAATGGTAAGAAAAGTAGAGCTGCTTTAACCTAACCTAGAAATGCAGATAGAGGGGGTTCAAACCTCACCTACTCCTTTAGATTGCTACTAAGCGACTTACTCCCCAAACCTCACTAGAATTTAATCTTAATATATGCCCGGTGGTCAGGGAGAGAAGAGACCATGAAAAGGAATTTTTACATATATAATGATCAGATGTACATATGTATGTCACAAAAGAAAAACAATACTAAGTGGTTTTATTTATAGTGAATGAAAGATAACAGAATTTTTTATTATTGACATTAAAATAATTCACACAATGCTTTATTAATAGTGTCACAGGCTATTTTCACTGCAATCGGATAGACATCTATGAAAGATCCATTGATCGTCATGATAAGAACAGACAAAATTTTACATTATAATTTCTTCTTTAAAATATTCCAGCCAATGGAAGTGTTACAAAAAAGAAATCAAAAGAGAGAGACATGATTCATTAACTCTGTGGTTGGAGAACATAGAAATAAATAGGTGGCCAAACTCAACTAAACACTTTGGACAGATTTAAATCACAGCCCTACTTATGATTTAAGAAGAATGATAAAGTGACCCCAGCAGGGATTTTCAGCTGTAATGGAAACTTTTCCATGAGATTTTGAGAAAGATTTCCTAATAAATATAAATATACAAGACCATGCACAAAGGCGGAGCATATAGTGGGCTGTGAGGCTCGAGACATAACAGTTACCAAGAGGTTAACACCAGACTGGATAGCTCTCTGTCTCTAAACTAGGTTAGAGAGAGAAATGGAACCCATTCACTAAACGCGTGACCCGGATTCAGGATCGGAGTTTTGTTGCTTATGTCCAGTTACGTACATTGAAAGGACTGAGATCGATATGAGATCCAGAACAATTTATTTATTTTCAGAAGGTCTGAATGTAGGTATGTTAACCTAAGCAAACTTGGCAAAAGAAGCACTGTCATATATGCTGAGCGGCCCAGTAGATCACCCGAG
Organism: Epiperipatus broadwayi; assembly: GCA_028023455.1. NCBI lineage: Eukaryota > Metazoa > Onychophora > Udeonychophora > Euonychophora > Peripatidae > Epiperipatus > Epiperipatus broadwayi. Next base: position 78,894 of record JAQFVV010013557.1, on the reverse strand, counting down.
GCACGATATCATATAAATACGGTCAACGACCTTTAAATTTAAAAAAGAAACCCTCTGCAAAATATATATATTAAGAAAGCTCAACTATCACTGAAAATCTGCAGAAAAATAGTAACTTCCCTTTTATAAAATTCAGATCACTAAAACAAGAGGGCGGATATTTTATTGATTTAGTTGAAGTTTAACCAACACACCCCAGAGTCAATGCTATTTAATAATTTTTAATACATATTGTCAAAATGTACTCTCTCTTATTACTAAAATATAAATGTGAACGTTTTATTTCACGCTTTTCAAAATATAACTTTAAATTTGTAAACCTTCATTGACTAAAATATAATAACATTTGATGAGGATTTTTCTTTTTATATATATATATATAAAACTAAGTTAAAGTTTGGAAAGTTTTATAATAAAATATTTAGCAATTTAAATCTTGATTTTAAAATAGAGTTTTGCACTTTCTATGATTTGCTTCCTTTTCTTTCTAAATAAATATTTATATAAATTAAATAACTTACTTATGGGAGTATAATGGCAGAAAGTTAAATGAAGTATTTTTCAATTAAATTAATAAGAACTATGGTCGCCATTATATATAATAACCCCTCCCATTACGATATAAAAAAAAAGAAAAGAAAGCAATTAATGAAATATAATTTGACAAGATACGAACACATAGATTTAAAAAAAACATATATATAGAAAAACATAATTCTAGCTAGAGTGAATTTGTAAATCACAAAGAGATTTTTTCGTTAATTTATGGTAACGTTACCGGTAACTAGATGGTATGGGTCAAGATGAGTTCATTAGAGGTTTACCACAAGTCTTCTCGGTTCTTCAACTTTGTTTTTCCAGGTTTGAGGGTAGATATTCACGGCTACAAGGCAGACACTTTAGTTCTCTGGCTGGCTTACATGATTAGAACTCTGGCCTCATGAATGGCTCAGGAGAGCGAAGGCAAAGAAGTTACCCCTGCATTTTTGCAAAGCAACACATTTCTGGATTTTTTTATTTATATGCTGAAAGAATAGAGTGCAGCTTGAAGTAAGTACAGCAAGCAAGAGTTCACTATATTGTCCAATCTTTCAGCAAAATTTCTTCCAATAAAATTCTTAAGATTTTCTCTCTAACCTTCAGCACTGGTTACCCGCAAGCATAAGACCAAGAACAAAAGAAAAGTTCTTTATTTATACCCTTTTTCCATTATGTCTTTAATCTGCTAATTAGTAGCAAATCATGCCCATTGTTTCAAATTTTTCCTGTTATCTATTATTGTATCTAACTCAGAAAAATGTTTTATTAATTAATTCCTTTTCTTAATGGATTCTATTTAATTAAGAAAATTTTTATCTTATTGAATTCTACCAAATATATTTTAAAAATAGTTGCAAATATAATTTTAACTTTCTATATTTTATTTTATTAAATCTTTTCTCTTTAACACAATTCCTTCTTTAATTTAGGCAATTATTTGAGAAAACGATAAATTTATTTTGAAAAAGAAACATACATTCACTGTGTTTGGACTTAGGGTCTTAGTTAGTCCACAGTGAATGGTGAAAACAGCATAAATATATATTTGTATATATATGCTTAGCTTCAATGTGAAAGGTCACAACCTTTGAAATGAGTCAAACTTATATTTCATACTAAAAGTTTCCATTATATGATTTCAAATTAGAGTCTCTTTGTGTCTCTGCTTTGCGATGCTGGGTGGAGAGAGATAATAGATCGGTATCATCGAGATTGTTGCTTAATAAGTTGGTAGATCTGGAAAATAGGCAAATAGGGCAGAGTTCATGAGTGTTCCTGACTTATGTATCTTGTGCATGATTGGACTCAAGATACTTTTGTCTAGATGCTAGATCTTGTTATATGAACAGACAAAACCTACAGGTACAATATATATACTGAACAATGATAGAAATATGTGTAAGAAATTGTGATCTGGAGCAACCGATGAGCACTGATATAGCATGAAATTTGCCACATGGTTATCAAAGATCTTTTTTACATGTCTTTGGGCATATGTTTATGATTACATCCCTCCAAAAGGTATTCAAAGTGGATAGAAACCAGTTCCTTTTTTGCATGAAAATGATATAGTGAAAATTACACTTAAAAAATATTGTTCATTATTGCATAATTTCTAGTCTAATGAATGACTAATAAAAATTATTAACTCATTTAAATATTTGATTTTCACTTTTGAACTACTTAACACAATTAAGTGACTTTGGGAGAACACATAGGATATTGTTTCTAGGTTACCTCAGAGTATTTAATTTGATCTTTCCATAGATAGATATGTATTTTTATGCTAAACTATAGATAAGCCTGAGAGATACTACTATTAATTAATATATCTAATATTAATAAGTGAATAAAAAAATTGATTACTGAATATAATTGATAAAATAAAATTCTCATATAAAAAGAAAAAAGATTTTGATACATCAGAAATTAAGACAATTTTGCTATATATAAAAGGAGTAACTGATAAAATTGGTATCATTCTAAAGAATAATAATATTCACACACTTTACACTACTTTTAAAAAAAATAATGAAATATTTCCACTTCCTAAAGACAAAATTTCTTTGGAGTGTCATGGTGTATATGAAATTCCATGTAGGGTCTGTTCACATACATATATTGGGCAGACTAATTGTAGAATAAATATTAGAAATGAAGAACACATTTTGGCAGTCAGAGAAAAATCCAATTCATCAGCTATTTATAATCACATAAAATTAACTAATCATGATATCAATTTTGATTAAAAAAAATATTCTAGCAAAAATTGAACAATATGACCAGAGAATGCTAAGAGAAGCTATGGAGATTTTTAAAAGGCCCAATAGCATAAACAAGAGGTGTGAATTAAAGAATATTAACATTTGGAAGAAGCTATTGGAGGACAAAGTAAAATTTAACACTTCTCAACCAAAAGAATTTCAGTATGAGGAGAAACAAAAAGATAAAAATGATTTTAAATCTCACCGCATTCATATCATTTGAGAAAGAGAATGCATAGAGAAAGGTACTTGTTATTGTACCACATCAGCTTTTTAGCTATTTTATCACATGGAATATCCTGAAAATAATAATAATATGAAATTATATATATATATATAAAAAACAAGTTAAAAACTTGCTGGCGTTCTACCAAAAACACTGTCAAGTGTTTGTTTACATAAATGTCAGAGCATGCATTCACTATCTCTAACTTTAATTCCACTTTCAGATCATGATTTCAAGCTATTTGCTATCATCAGTGAAAGACAGGAATTTTAGAAACTAGATCTAAACACAAACTCTGAGCATTTATGAAACAGTTTCTATTCAGCTTGCAAGAGTGAATCTTTTAGACACGTAATGTCTTCAAACTCAGCATAGCAAGCCAGATAGCTACATGGGTCTGATCTCAGTTCAGAATCACCACATAGTAGAAGTCTCTGCAATATATATCATTGCTAGAAAGACCTCAAAGGTACATTTATAAAAAACAAAAAACAAGTTAAAAACTTGCTAACACTTGTATTTATGTCAACAGATGGCGTTCTACCAAAAACACCATCAAGCGTTTGTTTACATAAATGTCAGAGCAAACGCTTGATGGTGTTTTTGGTAGAACGCCATCTGTTGACATAAATACAAGCGTTAGCAAGTTTTTAACTTGTTTTTTGTTTTTCATAAATGTACCTTTGAGGTCTTTCTAGCAATGATATATATTGCAGAGGCTTCTACTATGTGGTGATGCTGAACTGAGATCAGACCCATGTAGCTATCTGGCTTGCTATGCTGAGTTTGAAGACATTACGTGTCTAAAAGATTCACTCTTGCAAGCTGAATAGAAACTGTTTCATAAATGCTCAGAGTTTGTGTTTAGATCTAGTTTCTAAAATTCCTGTCTTTCACTGACGATAGCAAATAGCTTGAAATCATGATCTGAAAGTGGAATTAAAGTTAGAGATAGTGAATGCATGTTCTGACATTTATGTAAACAAACACTTGACAGTGTTTTTGGTAGAATGCCATCTGTTGACATATATATATATGTATATATATATATATATATATATATTACTACTGCTATAAACACATGTCTAACTAATCAGTGGACACTTGGAAATTATTTTTTCTAGTAATACTTCTAACTATCTTCTTATTAATACTATCATAAATAAAACTCTTAAGATAATAGGGCATACTCATAAACAGGTAAAATACTTACCCAGCCAACTAAATATAAACTTTTTCTGTTTTTATCCTTCCCATCTTAATGTTATCAGGAACCCATATATTTGAATTATCTTTGACCGTTATCATAAATATAACCATTTTAATGTTGATTTTAACAATTCCTGACATCAGATTGGTATTCAAATATATCTTTATGTTTTTCTTATTACAATATCATATTACATAATCCATTAAGTCTAATTCTATGACAATTAGACTTCTTCATGTTTTCCTCTCTATTTTATATGATCAAACCTTATAACATTGATTTTATGAATAATAATATTCTCCAACTTGATTCTATTCAATTCACTAAATTCAAAATACAATTTATAATATTATAACCATACATCCTATCCCCCCCTTTTACATAAATATTTAATTACCTTTTTTTGTTTAAACACCATAACATTCAATCATATGCTTATAAATCTGCATTTTGTTTTGTTTATTACTTGTTGTTTTGCACTTTAAATAAAATTGAATATTATTAATTAAACCACTAAATATCACATTATCACTATTCCTTAACCTTACACAAGCCGTTTACATAGAGACAAAACTCTCAATGCATTAGCGCCTCTCAATGCAAGCCAGAGTAATCAATGGATGCAGAAAAGCTTGTGCATAAAATCCATATCGATGGTTTACTCATCCAATATACCCAGACTAGTTTCTAGCTAGCAGCTAACATCCGTTAAAAGTCTTGGATCTCAGATCACTGCTAAAAACCCTTGAATTAAAAACATTATTGCATTTTCATTTTGGACTCAAAGCTTTATAGTTAGCTAATAAAGTAAAAGATGGCTGCTGGAGGATTGCATTAGATAATAAGATCTAGATGCAGTGCTCTCAGATCAAAGGCTCCTCACTGATGAAAGCCTCAGACTAGAAACTAGTCTGGGGATATTGAATGAGTATGCATGAGATAGGAATTTTATGCACAATCGTTCCTGAATCCATTGTTACTCTGACTTGCACTGACAGGCACTTCTGTAAAGAGAGTTCTGTCATTTAGGTGCAAGTTAATTTATGATAATATCAAAAGTAGTAGTTTACTGTTTAAGGCTCTAATGAGATCTTTAGTGACAGGGGATTATATACATAAATGGAAAAACATGGGTGATTTAGTCTACAAGTTGTGTAAGGAAGGTATACAAAATATTAGACATTTGCTAATTGAATGTAAATGCTTGAAAGCAGAAAGGATACAAATAATAAAGTTGTGGAAGAATAAATATAAGAAAAGTGGGTTATTGATTTTTATGCTGGATTTGGGAAAAGACAAGGGGGAGTTAGATATAAAGGTCATGGAGTAGACAAACATTATATTGTGGAAATAGGATGGAGCAGAATATGGAAAAACTTATGGTGGGGAATGGAAAGAGAAGGTGTAATGGCTAACAGGTTTTTTTAGGCATTGCTGCTGAGAGATTCCTGACTCTGTATATGGAGAAGTCATAGTGCATGACATCAACATCAGCCTCTGTGTAATATTATTATTATAACCAGTCAAATCATTAATAGACACTTTATAAATTTATTAATAGCATTTTGTTTATTAAGTAATCTATTACTGATTTCTCCCACACAATTTAAATATTTTTGTTGCTATGATATCAGTGAAAATAGATATTATCAATAAATATTTTTTTAAAATGTAAACAAAAAAAATTAAAGAAAGCTAAAAAAAAATAGAATTAAATATGAATATTTAAAAAACATGCAGCTTCTCTTATGAAGATTATTAGAGGAGACCAGATAAAATCAACTGATGAAAACAATTTCTTTCAACAACCGACACTTATTATTTAGGTAAACGCATGAAAGCGCTGTCTATATATGCAGTCACTCTTAAGTAAAAAATTATTTTATTTGGTATATAGCACCTAAAATAATGAAAATAACATTGTTGTTTTCATGTCGTTAAAAATTAGAATATAGGCATATTTTAAAATATCCATATTGATAAAGAAAATAAACCGCCTATTTTCACATATATTTTACATTCTATGAAAGAAAAAGTGCAAAACTTTTTACAATCTTTGTATCTGTCTGTGTTTTTAATGAAATTCCAGTTAATGTCAATTACCAGTATTGGTTAAAAGAAGAGACTTTGAAAACAGGCTAATGTTTTTAAATATTTATGAAGCTAGTTAAGAGGTAATGAGTTAAGTGGGGGTAAAAAATAAAAGTGACTTGAAAAGGCTAAACAGACCTTAATAAAAGAATAAAAGTATTTGTGGACAATTAGAATGAAAATTAAAAAAGAAAGTTCATTAAATGTATTTTTATGAAACTAAAATCTTGGATTATTTAAAAAAAAAAAAGATAACTAGAGAAAGAAAAAAACTATTGATGCTTTAATTACATATATTTGAAAAAAAAATGGTAGGTATAAGTAGAATATATGTGTGTGGAGATGCTAATCTGGACCAACTGATGATTACTGGTATAGCATGATATACGTATATTGGTGATTATTTATCTTTTCGACATATATGTATAAGTGTATCAGTGTTATGAGACAGAGTGAAAAATGGTGGATTGTGTGAAAGTCTGTGCTCATATGCCTTATATAGTAATAAGTTAGGTATTGAAGCAGTCGGATCTGAGTTGTATCCTAGTTTCATGACATCTAGCCATAAGCCCACTTCAAACCCTAGTACTAAACATAAATTTCCAATGCAATGGGGCTTTATACGTTCAATCCATGCTAATTTTTATAAAGAATAACTTATTTCATAAATGCGTATTAAAATTAATTGGTTTCAGATTTAAATTGATCAATTCTATTAATAAATTCATGATAGAATTATTCATGAATTTATATATTATAATTGTGTGGATTGTGCGTATATATTTGTAAATTTTAAATATATATAATTGTTCGAAAGTTTCATTGCATCGGGAATATTTGTTTTTACTTTTAAATAATTTGTTAAAGTTTTAATGATTAAAAGCTACATTCTTTCGATAAGCTCTCAGATTTTCTCTTTCCAAAAACAACAGTTGAAGTTTTATTAATTAGAAAAAAAGATAAGGATTTCCTAATTAAAATAATTTTCTGATTTTAAGAATTCATTTTCTAATTAGAAAATGAATTCAAGTTTATGAGTTTGAAAGCCTTATTGAAGGAATGTATCTAAAAACAACCAGTAAATCTAAAAACATTGATATTGAAAGAAGCGCTAGTCTGAAGGCATCAGAGAACAGTATATATAGCTCTGAAAAGTTTGGAGAAAAAAAAGCCATCTTTGTTGTAGAGAAGTGCAGTAACTGTGTGTTTTAAATAGTGTTTCGATCGTGGTAAGGGGCTAAACAACAGGAATCTGGCTATCGGTTTCTGAAGTCCCCTGAAAATCTTCAATGGAGCTGCTAAATTCTTTCCAGGCAAATCATGCTGCCAAAATCAAATAAAATGCTGTTCAAGTAATCAACTAAATGCATGCCTACGTTTTTACCAACTCGGACATGTAACCTAAGGAACGAGCCTGGAAGAAATGGGTAATATATTTCCATAATGAACCTTAAACTTTCTAGCCAGTTCCGAACTTTCTTTACATTCCCTTTAAGAGCTCTTTTCATTCTAATTTATAATGTAATAATACTCTGTGTAAAACCTTTTATTTATGCTATTTTAACTTTCATAGTAATTCTCTCAACTTGTAGTCTTTAAGTTTAACTTTCCTTTCTCACGATGGTGGTTCAATTATTTTATTATGTATATTTATTGAGTAAATTTATTAATGTTGTTATTTTTAATTATATGCCAAAAATCCTTCGACTCGATGGTCTCCTTCATTTCCTTGCCTTATACAAATAATATAATATCATTTCCTTGCCTTATACAAATAATATAATATTAATTCTGATAGTTAATTCTCACCCATTAGAACTAGATTTATACAGTTCGATCTATCATCGAGTTAAAAGAAATTATAAAATGATTGCTATTTTTATCATTGGCTAATAATAAATTATTAGCTCCGTTTCTAATCTTTGCCACTGCTATTTCTTCATTTCACTAATATTTATTTATTTATTCATATATAATCTTAAAATGTTTTCTGCAAAATAAAGGAATCAACTAAATATACTCTAATTCAAATTTTAGCTAATTGCTATTTAGATTCAGGAAGGGCACGATGTTTGGGGTATAATTAATATGATTTGCAAATACTTTAAAATAGTTTACATTAAAAGCTTTTTGACTTTAATTAATTGATCAAGTCATCACATAGAGCATTCTATATGGGTTTTAGTATTCAAACGAAGACTATAAAGTCATCATCTTTGAATGTTGCTGACATAGGGCCATCTTCTGTTCTGTTAGGCTGGTCGGTGATAATATTTCTATTATTTTAAATTATCGAGGAAGAAAGCACTTTCTTTCCTGTTCATATTAATCAAAGGGCATAAGACTTGTCAGATGCAAGCCTCCATAGGACTTCGATCATCGACTAGCTATCGACTTTCAATTTCACTTTATAGCTCATAATTCGTCAGCACCATTTCCTCTCTGTTCCGGTAAAGCCCACTCTGATGCTCGTAATTCATGATGAAGTGATTTCAATTAAAGTCCAACAAATTCTCTGTTATATCTCTAAATAAGTTTTCTAATAAAGATTAAAGGTATGCCCTAAAATACATATCTTGCTCTTCATGAATGCATTTGCGAATGTGAAAATAAATATCACATTCTTTCGTATAAAATTAGAGTAATAACTTCCTTTACTAATGAATACCTTTATCTGCCTTTTATTTCTTGTTGGGGGCATAGACATAGACTTTCAAATTTTGCGTAATATTCATTGGCATATAATAAAGACCGCCACTCATATTATAATTATAAACTTTGTTTAAGGACTAGAATTAATTAATTTAATCTTTATTTAAAATTCAAACAAAACAAATTATTATTATTAAATATTTTCTAAACACACTTGGTTTCTTAGTTCTTAATTCTTTTATAATTATTTTAATGTTAATACTCGCTGTCTGTGTTGGCAACCCGAAAATATACATATGAATCGATTTAAAATTATTTTAGTCAGTTTATTATCAGATATTAATGTCAGTTCAGGGTTCTCTGATCCTCACCAACCATTGAGCTAGTTTCTTGGTGCATAGCACTGTGCCATTGATTTAGATTTCTACTAAGCTGAGCTGTTGAGTTGAGTTTGAATTCAGTTTTGGTTCAGCTGAGTTTGGATCTGAATTGCAGTTCTTTCGGTGGGTTTTTTGACTGGTACATGGTTATGTTTTTGGCTGCCCAATCATTGGGGCTTCTATTAATAAACCCCACACATACCCTGGAGATAGTAATTATGATTTTAGTTACTCAGTCAATTGAGATCTCGATAAATTAAATGTTTCAGTAGAGAGCGATGTTTTAAAGAGTGTTGTATATATTTAAGAGAAAAGTTATGCGAAAATTTAATAAATTAAAATGTCATTTTGTAATTTTCTTTCTTATAAAAAAGTTTTCAAGATTATTTTTTAAATATTTGTTCAGTAAGAGATTCGTTAGTCAGAATAATTATTCAAAGAAAAGTAATGATAGAATATGTATAAATTAATTATACGTGTGCTATGTCAATATATATGTTATACATTTGTGTTATATGCGTTCATGACAGTAAAGAAAGTAGGAAAATTATCGTTAGAAAAGTAGTAAGAGCAGATCAAAGCAAGGGGTAAAATAAATGAAATATTTTATCTGTGTCAAAATTAATTATATTCACCTCAGTTGTTATGATTTAAAATATCCAATATCATATCATGTTAAAAGTTTTAAATTTCAAAATATTGCTTGCTAGCACATATATTAAATGTTTGCTCCATATTCTTAGTAGCCTCAAAGTAGGCAAAGACCTTCAAACTGGGAATTATCTGTCAAGCAGTCCAATGCAGTGTGATATTACACTTTAATGACAATAATTTCTAGAGTAACCTCAAAGCAGGTGAAGACCTTTTGTGTACACCAAGCAGCCAGATGCAGTTGGCAAAATGCTTAAATGGTTTACACATTTTCATGCTAGCAAGATTAAAAATGATATTGACAAATGAAAGTTCTTGTGTAATATTAATTTTGACATTTTTGGTGTGTCTGAAAGCCTCATGCTTAGTAAAATGAAGTAGTGAACTTCTATATTTAAACTCAGGTCAGGAATGTGTCAGTTATTATTAAATAATAAATACTCATCATCAATTAAATTGTTTTATCAAAAGTTAAGTCAATCATATGTGGTTTGGGGTCAATGGGTTATTTCACATGCCCTATTGATCTCATTTTGCTCACTGACGCCCATATAAATAAATTTGTCAGCAAATTTGATTGTCAGCACAGTAGTGGGTCAATTTTCTAAATAATAAAAAACCAAATGTGTCCAATACAGAGAATTACTTGTACTACCTGCTAATATATATATATATATATATATATATAGCAGGTAGTACAAGTAATTAAATGTATATAAATATATATATATATATATATATATATATATATATATATTTGTATATCACTATTCATCTGTATAGTTTTCTTTTTTCGGACATGGGAGAACAGTTGAACAGAGAGAAAGTGAGTAATGTTTGTTTCTTATCTTTAATAGTTTTTTTAAATAAAATACATGTCTCATTCAAAGAATTAATAGAAAGAGATAACCAAGAAAACATAGGCAAACTAAAACTAAACTAAAAAAGGCAGATTACATAGATTGGGGAAATAATGTGCAGCAGCTAATGAAGATAGGGACAATGGGACCAGTAGTCTGAGACCTAATTAAATGTACTGAAGAAAAAAATTATTATTTAAGTATACAGAGAGTGCCATAAGTTGTGATTCACACTGTCTATTATATTATTTACTTATTTTCAAAAATGGAAAGAAACACTTTACATACGATCCTCATAGAAATGAGAGAGACAGGAAGCTAATGATGATGATTATGGAAAGGATTTTAAGGCTTAAGGAAGAATGAGGCATCCAAACCAACATAAAACCAGAGAATGTAAAGCATCAGCAAGAAATAAATCCTTATGAAGCCCCAAAAATCGATGATGAAGATGATCAGACCACACCAAAAGAAGTTGTGGATAGCAAAGAGGATGACAGTGGAAAAGTTGAGTCAAATCAAGTAACAGTTAAAGAAGCTGATATAAATACAAAAAGGTAAAAAGATGTTCTGACCACTAGTACAATAAAACCAAAAGTAGAAATGGGATGTATGATGAATCCTCAACGTAGTATGAGGAATTTACAGATGCCATTCCCTGAATCCTCAATACAGACTCAAATTTTCAAAGGAGACCCAGGAGGGAACCCCCTCACTCATTTAGATAATGTTAAAGATTTTTTTTTGCGCATTCAGTCACAGAAAAAGCCATAGAATTATTGACAGCAAGAGATTAAGGGAACTTGACAGAAACAAGAAAAGACCAAGACTATGACCACCATCAAAAGTTCAACTTATATGGACCACCTGATTCAAAAAAACAATAGTACAAACATTAAATGAATGATAGATATATATACAGACGACTGACTGACACGACCATAGGGAAAATGAGACTTGATTAACGGACCTTATTATAAGCTAGATATGAAAAAAATGATCGCAATGAGACATGTATAATTTTGCAGTTTGTACAGATGATATTATTCATGCTCATGCTGTTCTCCCAAAGTCTACCAACTAGTCGAGTATGCTTATGCAACTGTATCACGTATAAGAAAAAGTTTTTTTTTCATTGTTTTTTTTTAAAGTGAAAAGAAATGAAGCAGTCGGATCTGAGTTCGATCCTAGCTTCATGACATCTAGCCCTAAGCCCATTTCAAACCCTAGTACTAACCGTAAATTTCCAATGCAATGGGACTTTATACGTTCAATCCACACTAATTTCTATAAAGAAAAACTTATTTCATAAATGCATATTAAAATTAATTAGTTTCAGATTTAAATTGATCAATTCTATTAATAAATTCATGATAGAATTATTCATGAATTTATATATTATAACTGCATGGATTGTGCATATATATTTGTAAATTTTAAATATATATATAATTGTTTGAAAGTTTCATTGTGTCGGGAATATTTGTTTTTACTTTTAAATAATTTGTTAAAGTTTTAATGATTAAAAGCTACATTCTTTCGATAAGCTTTCAGATTTTCCCTTTCCAAAAACAACAGTTAAAGTTTTATTAATTAGAAAAAAAGATAAGGATTTCCTAATTAAAATTAATTTCTGATTTTAAGAATTCATTTTCTAATTAGAAAATGAATTCAAGTTAATGAGTTTGAAAGCCTTATCGAAGGAATGTATCTAAAAACAACCAGTAAATCTAAAAACATTGATAATGAAAGAAGCGCTAGCCTGAAGGCATCAGAGGACAGTATATATAGCTCTGGAAAGTTTGGAGAAAGAAAAGCCATCTTTGTTGTAGAGAAGTGCAGTAAACTCTGTGCATTTTAAATAGTGTTTCAATCATGGTAAGGGGTTAAAACGTCAGGAATCTGGCTATCAATTCCTGAAGTCCCCTGAAAATCTTCAATGGAGCTGCTAAATTCTTTCCAAACAAATCATGCTGCCAAAATCAAATAAAATGCTGTTCAAGTAATCAACTAAATGCATGCCTACATTTTTACCAACTTGGACGTGTAACCTCAGAATCCAGCCCGGAAGAAATGGGTAATATATTTCCATAATGGACCTTAAACTTTCTGGCCAGTTCTGAACTTTACTTTACACTCTCTTTAAGAGCTCTTTTCATTCTAATTTATAATGTAATAATACTCTGTGTAAAACCTTTTAATTATGCTATTTTAACTTTCATAGTAATTCTCTCAACGTCTAGTCTTTAAGTTTAATTTTCCTTTCTCACGATGGTGGTTCATTTATTTTATTATGTATATTTATTGAGTAAATTTATTAATGTTGTTATTTTTAATTATATGCCAATAATCCTTCGACTCGATGGTCTCTTTCATTTCCTTGCCTTATACAAATAATATAATATTAATTCTGATAGTTAATTCTCGCCCATTAGAACTAGATTTATACAGTTCAATCAATCATTGAGTCGAAAGAAATTATTAAATGATTGCTATTTTTATCATTGGCTAATAATAAATTATTAGCTCCATTTCTAATTTATGCCACCACTATTTCCTCGTTTCACTAATATTTATTTATTTATTCACATATAATCTTAAAATATTTTCTGCAAAAGGGTCGATAAAGGAATCAACTAAATATACTCTAATTCAAATTTCAGTTAATTGCTATTTAGATTCAGGAAGGGCATGATGTTTGGGGCATAATTAATATGATTTGCAAATACTTTAAAATAGTTTTTGTTAAAAGCTCGTTTGACTTTAATTAATTGATCAAGTCATCATGTAGAGCATTCTATATGGGTTTTAGTATTCAAATAATGACTATCAAGTCATCATCTTCTAACATTGCTGACATAGGGCAATCTTCCGCTCTGTTAGGCTGGTCGGTGATAATATTTCTGTTATTTTAAATTATCGAGGAAGAAAGCACTTCCTCTCCTGTTCATATTAGTCAAAGGGCATAAGACTTGTCAGATGGAAGCCACCATAGGACTTCGATCATCGACTAGCTATCATCTTTCAATTTCACTTTCTAGCTCATAATTCATCAGCACCATTGCCTTTCTGTTCCAGTAAAGCCCGCTCTGATGCTCGTAATTCATGATGAAGTGATTTCAATTAAAGTCCAACAAATTCTCCATTATATCTCAAAATAAGTTTTCTAATAAAGATTAAAGTTATACCCTAAAATATGTATCTTGCTCTTCATGAATGGATTTGCGAATATGAAAATAAATATCACATTCTTTCGTATAAAATTAGAGTAATAATTTATTTTACTAATGAATACCTTTATCTGCCTTTTATTTCTTGTTGGGGGCATAGACATACACTTTCAAATATTGCATAATATTCATTGGCATATAATAAGGACTGCCACTCGTATTATAATTATAAACTTTGTTTAAGGACTAGAATTAATTAATTTAATCTTTATTTAAAATTCAAACAAAACAAATTATTATTATTAAATATTTTCTAAACACACTTGGTTTCTTAGTTCTTAATTCTTTTATAATTATTTTAATGTTAATACTTGCTGTCTGTGTTGGCAACCCGAACATATACATATGATTCGATTTAAAATTATTTTAGTCAGTTTATTATCAGATATTAATGTCAGTTCAGGGTTCTCTGATCCTCACCAACCATTGAGCTAGTTTCTTGGTGCATAGCACTGTGCTGTCGATTTAGATTTCTACTAAGCTGAGCTGTTGAGTTGGGTTTGAATTCAGTTTTGGTTCAGCTGAGTTTGGATCCGACTTGCAGTTCTTTCAGTGGGTTTTTTGACTGGTACAGTATGTATATGTAAAACAAAACTCTAATCAAACAATGAAAAATAAAAATTTTAAAGGAATAATAACATATATATATAGTGATGGTGATTATATTCAATGTATGAAATTTCTTTTAAAACACTAGCAAGCTTAATATATATATATATATATAGTATTTTATTTATATACAGTAGTGGCACTTACAAATGTATTTTTAGCAATGGGATGCATATGATAGATAATGAACATGTTAAAAAAATATTTGAAAGACATTAAACATCATAAAATTAAATATTTATTTATGAAATTTTAAAAAAAATCATCCATGAAAAATTGATATTACAATGCACATTTTTTAAATGAGACTTATTTCAAGTCACCAACAATCCCATCGATAAATATATAAACAGTTATGTTCAAAGAAGTAAATATACAATTTTTGATGATACATAAATGGTACTGAATATCAAAAATAAGCATATAGAAAAAAAAATTAAAAAACGATGTGTGAAAATAATTATTTAAATATTCAAGGGTAATGATTCATTATGGTTTTACTCAATCTTTAAAGAAATGCTATGTTCTATGAGTTGAAAATAATTTTTAACTGTAAAGGCAATCATTTATTGGTCAACAGTAGCATTCTGCCACCAATCAAAGCTTTTATATCTATCTCTGATCGTCAAATTTTATTTATTGAATTGAAAATTTGATGAAAAAATGCATATATTTTTTACATATTTCCATAAAATAAAACACAATATAATTAATTATACAGTTGTAGCAATTTTATAACCTTTTGTCATGTTGTCCAATGAAAAGCATTTGATTAGATATTTCATTCCAATCATTCCATTATTATATCTGATTTTAGTGGAAAACATTCTTCTTATGATAAAACCTCAATAAGATTACAGAAGCTCACAGTTAATAAAGCATAAAACTTCTAAAATTTAGAGTTCAATTTTATTTTTTTATCAATAAAACCTCATAGTATAATAAAGTACATTTTTATACCATTCCTCAAACTTTACCATTCACATTTCAAAACTTACTGGTCACAAATAATATTTTATGTTTAACTATTTGGTCCAAAGTCAATCTAGCTATTAGTTTAACAGTGATTGTAAATGGATATCTAATCAATAATAGTTAGATAGTAGAAGTCCCAAGGTTAATTTAAATGTCAGATAAAAGTTGATATGTTTATAATATAAAGAAGAAAGTGCGTTTGTAAAATCACTTATAATGGAAAGATGACTCATTCCTAGAGGTATTGAACATGTTATCTTTTTTTTTTTTTAAAAAATTATTATTGAAATAAATTGTTTCCTTATGCATTAAAGTTACTAATTTATTTTTTTTATAATTAAATTGCTTAAATATTTTATCTATTGCAAAATTTTGCTTCATAAAGTCATTTATTACTTTAGACATTGTTTTGTCTTTAGTGATGTAAATCACTTTTATAAGCTTATGACTTTAAGGCTTTTAGTCTGTTTTCTTTTAAATTAACTCAGACTCTAAGACATTTTTTTAGATAACTCATAAAATTATGACTATTTCAATAAAGAGTGTTTTGTTTTGTTTTTTACCATTAAATTATTTATATTTTATTGATTGTTTATTGATCTAAAAAATAAACCATTTCACAGCAATAATTGATCTGCTTTAAATTGTTATTTATTACAGTAAATTTTGCTTCAACATGGCATTATTAATTTTTAATCAGCTTTCTTTTATTTTCTATGTCTGGCATAGAACATTTTGTTTTATAATTTGAGGTTCGACTATAATGAAAGTGAGCATATATTTCCATTTTAATATTATGTGATATATATCAAATTTATTAAGCACAAACAGATAACATTGTAATAACATGAAACTAAAACCTTCAACAGATACACTTTAAACATGCTTATGTGACAGCCAATCAGATGTAATAATGACATCACATGGATCTCTCAATTCTCAAACACAAGTCAGAACTATAAGAAAAAGATGGGACCCACCTTCTTCTATGCCTCAATTTATATATAAATAAGACAGACTCAAGCATTTTGAATGAAGAGTGTGAAGCTTAAATACCTTCACATTTAATTCACTAAATATTATATATAAATAAACAATGTGAAATCTTTCAATTTACTATGAAGCAATTTTTTAAATCTAATGAAATGATATTAATAAATGTAAATATATTAAATTTATTAAGTGCAAACAGATAACATTGCAATAACATGAAAGCTAAAATCTTCAACAGTTACACTGTAAACATGCTTATGTGACAGTCAATCAGATGTAATATTGACAGCACAAGGACCTCTCAATTCTCAAACACAATATATATATATATATAATTGAGGAATAGAAGAAGGTGGGTCCCATCTTTTTTATGAACCAGAAATTAAGTTAAAATTGTGGGGTTACAATATTATCTATTAGGGTCTAAACATTTTTTACTGATTATCAAAAAAAATAGGTTTATTTTTTAAAAAAAAATGATAGTAAAAATGTGAAAAGAGTTGTCAAGTAAAAAAACAACCACATATAAATCATCTTTAAAAAAATAATAGCTTTTAGAATTTATAAAATACAAGAGTACTTAAAGGAAGTAACTTGATCTTTGATATCTGATAATATTCTAGTGATTATATAATATATAAAGATGTAAGTATTTTATAATCATAAAATATAAATATGTAGCACTTTTATGAAAGACACATTTGTCACATTAAAAATTGAAAGCTAAACAGTAAATTTTTCTTTGATGTAGTTTTTTAATTTTAATTTTACAACTTATTATTAGTTAATTAACAATTTTGTAATCATAAAATGTTGGGAAAGAGATATTATCTTAAGTGTGTGTGTGATGTTTATTTAAGGAAGTTATTTCTTTTTTTTCATTCAGCCTTCATTCTTTTCTATTACTTGTAGTATCATTCATATCATTCTTTTACTTTTGTATAAATAACTTTTATGTGCAAGTCTTTCCTCTTTTTATCTCTTGACATACCCAAACCACACAATCTGCTTTTATATTAGCTCTTCACTTATCTCTCCTAGTATTATTTCCTCTTGAATTATCTACCTAATTACTTTCTCATATAATTTTTCTTTGTATACTTAATTTCAATATTCAATATTGTTTTCTATTCATTTTCCTCACTTTCCACTTCTCCATATAGTATAGCATTTCTTAATTTATTTTCTTTAAAACTAAATTCAGTGTTTTTATAATATTATATTTTTATGTATTTTTTCCAATGACACATTACCAAATTAAATATGTTTTAAAACATAAACATTTATCTCTATAGATTATTATATGAAATATAATCTAATCAAATATTAATAAAGCCACAGAATTTAATGGCTTGATTCTTTGTAGTTTGTCATTCATGCATCACAGATGATTGATTGAAATTTTGTATTGTTTTTTAAATTGCACAAAAACTCTAAGCATGACATTAACAGAAATCCATGCATTTGTTGCTGTTTGATTCTATCTTTAAAATGATATATCAGAATTAAAAATTGAATAAAATTTGAATTTTTTATTAAATTTTTTGGTAATAGGTGCTTTTAATTTTTTTTATATTTTGGTCAATTTTCTAGTTTACATGAGAGTGATAAAAGCAGAAAATTTTTGTCAGCCTCACTATCTAAGGAAAGTGGATTAAAAATATGCTGATATTCACATTCAAGGCCTACAGTGGAATGTGAAGGTAATCGCAGAATATCATAAGTATACAATTTTAATTTTTTATAATATTTAAATTTTTTTAAAATTATTTTGATAAATGATAGAATTTATTATTTTTTTGCATTTGTATTTTTGTATGTGTACTATATATATATATATATATATATATTAAATCATTTATACTCTTTATTATCAGTATATAAATTTGTATTCAAATATAACAAAAGTGTTTTTGTACAGTGTAATTTTGTGTCTCTGATCCAAATTTTAGGCAACCTTATTTTAAAAACATAATGATTTTCAAAAAGTTTAATAATTTATTACTATGTATTGGCGTGTCTGTGTTTTCTTTTGCATGTTTTTATAACAAATAATGATTTACATATATAGAGCAGTGCAATGTAAATTTTGAAAACTGATAATCAAATGTACAGAAAGATTGCAGTTGATAAAACAATCACAAAATATACTGTGCCTAATTCCATGTGAAAATATAAACACTTAAAACCAATAAAGAGAGATTTCAAATGGTGTGTATGTAGTGGTAACCACAATGAACATGCATATACTACATGGAATTGTATGCAGGAAAAGAATCAATTTCTGATTCGTGCCTATGCCTTGATACTCATGCTGTGGAGTCAGTAGTTTTGCCAAATCTTGCATCATAATATTTTCCAGTCTATAATTAACAAATGAGCTATATGCAAATAAATTATATCTCTGTGGGACAATAAATATAACAAGATAGCATCACTGGTGTGCATAAAGAATATAAACATCATATTGATATACACAAAAATATAAAATGAAGATATGAAACTCATTTTATCAGTGATACAGACAGTATTCTACAATTTCTAGTTTTAGATAGACAAGAAGCCAATTGCTATGGTGATAAATGCATACCCATCTTCTGGAAATGATTTGTTGTGTATCTTTTATTAGGATGAATCTTTTTTTTATAGATACCTTTGAGATTTGGTAACTTTTGAGGTACAAGATAAAAATGAAGAATTAATATGTGACATGTTTTTGAGATTCTGAAGCTATGAATTATCTCAGGTAAGAAGCTTTATATATGGTTTGAAAGATAATTTTGTGAGGAATACAATGAAATTATCAATGAAGATGTTTAATGATAAATTAGAAATTGTCAACAAACAATAAATAATAATTATGTCAGATGTTGAAATTTTTTCCTTACTTTTTGAATGGTAATCACTATTTGTCTTAACCTTGTTGTTTTTTTTTTTTAGTTTTTCTAGTTTTTATCAATGTAAAGTATTTTGCTCTCACATTATTAAAACTGAAGTTATTGTGAAAATTGTATCTCAGGTCAGTTTTTTTTTTAATTCAATATGGTGCCTGGAACCATACAAGTTGGGAATTCCTTATGAGGAAGTAACATTTATATTATATATTACTTTTTTATTTTATTTATAATTGCTAAAATATATTTATGAAGTGAATATATATATATATATTAAAGAAGAATAAATATAATTTTTAAGAAAATTCAAAAACTAAAAAAAAAAGCTGAATTAAATTTAAATTTGATTTTAATATTTATTATTTTCTTGAATATAAAATACATTATTACAATATGTGAAAAATTAATTTTAAATTTGACTTCACAATTATATTATTTCTATAATATAAAAATTACAAAAAGTTTCTACTTCAAATTATAAAATGACCAAAATAATATATGTTACAATTAACCATTTGACCACCAAATACATTTTTTTATTTATAAAGATAATTATAAAAGTCTTCAACAACTCTTCATACTTTCTAAAGTTTACCAATAGTAAGCTCACATATTTTTAAATTAGTAAATTACTTATTTTTCCAAAATTTGAATTTTTTTATATCAGCTAAAAATATGTCTTAATTTTGAAAAAGATCATTATAATCTTATTCTCGTCAAAATATTTTATTGTATCATTTTAATTTAATGATAAATATTATATATATATACAAACAAACTATAAAGTTTTTGAATTATATAGGAAATACTTAGTCATTAGACATTACCTGGAATAATTTTGGAACTGAACTATCTCACTCAACCTTAATTTCAAAAATGAATTAAAATGATATTAGATATTGAAACTATAAATAAAAATTCTTTTAAAAGCTATGATTAATGTTATTTGCTTAAATATTTATCACATATTTATAATTGGTGTTGTATTCTTTACTTTACTTTTTTTATTTCTTTTCTGTACATATAATTTTAATTTTGTGAAAATGTAAAGTGTGACACTAAATTTAAGCTTTATTTTAACATATAATTTGCTTCCTTAATGATAACTCTGTAACTTTCTTTTAGATTTTAAAAACTTGAATCCCAATATCTAATATTTCATTCTTCTAATTTTTTGATAGGTGAATTCTGTCAAATGATGGCAAACATCATTGTTATATATTTAAACTCTGCTTAGAAATTTATTTTTATGTTTTGTAAAATGACTATTTTTTGAAGGCTTACATTTGTAATAAATAATGTTAAGGTTATCAATAAATATATGATATAAAAAGATTTTATTTGTAAAACTACAATATTAAACAAAAGAAGAATATAGATAAAAATGTCATTAGGGGCAGGCAAAATAGAAAGGTGGAATTTCCAAATAAATAGGTTAAATAAAAGTAGAAGATAAAGATGAAACTTTTTTGTCAAGATGCATCTTGGAAGCTAATGTTATGGGTTTTCTCCCTCCACTGTTTACAATTCCATTTATTTGAAGTATAAAAAAGAGGTTTATTGTAATTTCTATTATATATATATATCCACAGATGGACATAAATACAAGCGTTAGCAAGTTTTTTAACTTGCATTTTTGTTTTTCATATATATATTGTACTGGATGAATAGAGGGTTTTAATCACTTAATGTACACTGTCCCACTTGGGTGATTTGATATATAGATTCTAACTCTAGCTGAGTTGGCAAATCTCATGGATTATCTATATTTACACATATATTTATTATTTTGATCAGAACATAACTATAAATCTGTTGGAAATTAGCCAATACATCACATGATGATAGATTTATAATTAATGAATGCTAGTAATTTTAATTATTATGGCATTTCACCATTATGTGATAAATCAAACCTCATAATTATTATTATTGTATTTTTGTTTTTTTATCCATTATTACCCATAACACTAGCTCCTTATTCTCCTTTTGATAACTAATTGTATAAATCACACACACTATACATTTGTCATTCAGCTTATAAGATTTTAATTTATGCTGGATTCTCCCTTTTGATAACTAATTGTATAAATCACACATACTATACATTTGTCATTCAGCTTACAGATTTTAATCTATGTTAGAATGTTGCCAATACAGACATTTTAATAAAATTAACAATTTAATAATCATAAAAAAATTCAAATTAATTACAAACACACTTTCAAATGTCAGCTAACTCTCAAGAAATAAGAAAACAACATTTACTTGAAAATATATAGTAATAATCATGATGATGATAATAATAATGTTTTTTTTTAAATGTATATATCCCAAATATGAAAAAAATGGTTGTTTACCCTTAGCATGTTGAAACCACTTGAGGATGTAATTTCTATGCAAATGCACAGAAATATATCATTTAAGTGACCATGCTGCTATATAATGTTTTATTCCAATGGTTAAGCATAGAAATAGTCTGTTTACTTGTCTGCAGTGCCTATTTCTATGCTACAGCACAGAAATAGGACATTTACTCTGTCACAGAGAATGCTACCGCTTACAGTAAACTTTGTGTTATGCAGTTTATATGAATAATAATTCCATTTTAAATTTCACTATGGTATCTATTTTTATGCTACAGCACAGAAATAGGATGATTTATTTTGCCGCAGTTTATACAAACAACCCCATTATTAACTTTTTGGTACAGGTATTTACAGCACAGAAGTAGGATGTTTATTCTGCTGCATCAGCAACTGCTGCTTATGGATGAACTTTGTGTTATGCATTTTATGTGAACAATCCCATTTTAAATTTCACTACAGTATTTTGTGAGGGTGTCTGTAATTGAGACTGTCAAAAGTCGTCAAATTCGCATGCCCAAGTCATTATTTTTCAAATCCAATGATGTAGTATGAGGTAATAAAAATTGTGGAAACTTTGCCTTGCTTCTCTATTCAAGGGTGACACTTCAATCAATTGTCAAAGGGGGAGGTGTAAGAATGATTTTTACGAAATCACACTAAAATTCACATTTGTGTGAGATAAATCACGAGGCTAATCAAAAATACCGGTTTTATTTTTAGCCACGATGTTGTTTTGAATAAATTCTTTCTTTTTATTCTTGTTAAAATTACAAAGTTATATTTGCATGACCACAATGTTGTTTTGGGGAAATTATTTCTTTTCATTCTTATTAAAATTAATAATTTTATTTCGTGGCCACGATGTTGTTTTGGATAAATTATTTATTTTTCTTCATGTTAAAATTTGATTTGCGTCACCCCAATATTGTTTTTATTTATTTTTATTCTTGTTAAAATTAGAAATTTCAATTTAAAATAAGAAAATTTTTAAAAAAAAAATGTTTATCCAATTTATTTTTTATTTATTTTAGATAAATTTCATTATTTATGATTTTATTGTAAATCAAAAAAGCACTTTAAAGTTGAAAAAAAAAAAAAAAACAGCCCGATAACATTATAATTCTGTTTGTTTACATAGAAATTACGCCCTCAAGTGTTTTCAACATGCTAAGAGTAAACAACCAAAAATTGTCTATCTCAAAAAAAAAAAAAATACACTAACAACTATTGAATTTAAGTACATAAAAAATAAACTAAAATAGAATTCTCATCTTTGAATAATGAATTCACTTCAGTAAACAGTTCAAAGTATATACTATCTTAGTTTTCTGTAGATTTTATGTTATGGGTGGACATGCATTTTTTTTCCAATTTTTTAAATATCACAATAGATATTCCTATAGTTTAACAGCTAGTGATTTATTATAATAAAGATGACTATCCATCTCTTACATGAAATAATAACATAGTTAGTTATCTTCAGCTAGTCATCCAAGAAAGCATTATCTATGAGAATTCATTTTTACCAGTATTCATTCATTCTCACTCTCTCACTTCTTTAGCATATTTCAATAAAACTTTTGGCAGGCTGAAATGTTCTCTTCAAGGTAGGTCAGTTATTTTCATAGATGAATGAAGTGGTCAGTACTTATTAATCTGGATCTACTTGTTCATATTGGCACTCACACTACTGAAATTACTATTTTTTATTGCTTTATTGGAAAATTAGTTCCTAATTCAGTTGTAGATATTACCAGTGGTTTCAACAGCAGAAAATAATTTTATTTTTTATTCTTAGAGGCTAGTACAGTTTTGGGTCCACACTCCAGATTAATTATAGCAGAGAAGTAAGAGAACAATGAAAATAAACTAATTTTTCCATGTGTCATAGCATCGGCTGGGACGCGAAACTACAACCGTCTGCAACCAACTACTTGCTTGCATGGTGGCTGCGATACCTCTCGGCTAACAACGCAAGACTAAACTAATTTTTATAGCCAAAATATCTCCATTATGTGACTAGATCCCCTCAGACAAACCAATAAAATTTTTATTTTAAATTTTATGATTTTTAACTGAAAAAATAAATCAATACTTTAATCTTCTTAACAGACTGGTTAAATCTGTATATCTATTAACAAAAGAGATTGAATACAATAAAATAATAATAATAATTAAAAACAAATTATTTTAATTTTTAGAGAAATAATTATTACAAGTTATTTTTTTGTCTTTTTGTAAAGTTTAATAAAACTCAAATAATTGAATTTACTTGGATTACATTAGTCTACAGTCATAAAGAACTTTACATACATTTTAAACAATTTAAATAATCAAAATATAATTTAAAATTATCTTTTTTGTATTAAAGAAAATATGTCGTTATTACAATAAAATAGAAATTATAGTTTTCAAAACCATGTATTATAATATACTGGAACAAATTCCCTTACTAAAAATGAAATAAAAATAGTTATAGAGTAATTCTTTTTTTTATTGCCAAATTCATATAATTTTTTTCTTTGAACTATTTGACTATTTATTCTCTTTTATACTTTTAAATTTATTTCATGTTGATGAAATGGAGATTGTTCCAAAACCAAGGTGTATCTCTACTTATAAATCAACTATCAAAAACTCATGACTGAAACATGTAGATATACACTTCTACAAATATGTGAAGTGTTTCTACAACAAGAGACAGATATCACAGAATAATTATTTAAAGATATAGGGTAGTAAATCAGGGTCATCTACACCTACAAACCAAGCAAAATGAAAATTCTTCTCCACTGACACTAAGCAACTTTGCTTCCTTAAAAATTCCACTTTCAGCAGATAATAATGGCCTAGGAAATACCATCTTGTGCTTAAAAATTCATATAATATTTTTCTAAGACAAAATTGTACATAATCTCACTATATAACATCCAGACCTCCCATGTTGCAAAACCACACCTGACAATCTTGAGGTCTCCAGCAACTCTGAAAACATCAATACACACCAACTCTCTTTACATTTTCAATTTGTCTATGATGACTAAGATACTAACTTTTAGTTTACTTAATTTTCATTCATTTTATTAATAGCTGGATCTAATTTTTATTTATATAATGACAAAAATTACCCATTCTTTCTTTCCTATTTTATACAGCATATATCTGTGTGTGTGACTTAATTCATACTTTATTACAATTTATTAAATGTTCTGATTCTTTTTTTAGGTTTTACAATAATTTTGAATTACTATTTTACAAATATTATTAAGTCATTAAATCATTACATAATTTCAACTAAATGATTGACTCACTACACTTGAACATCCAAATGTACCATATAGATAGAAGATCTTAATCAATATACACTTCCACAGTTTGGTGATCAAATGTACCAGATAGATAGATTCTAACCCTAGCTGGATTGCCAAATGCCATAGATTATTTATATTTATACATATATCTATCATTTAAATAAGCACTTAACTATAATTCTGTCAGTGTTTAGATGATAGATCACATGATGGTGAAAGATTTATAATTAATAAGTGGTAGCTATTTTAATTATTTTGGTATTTCAACATTACCTAATAAATCAACCCTCATAATTATTACAATTCTATTTTTCTTTTTCCTTATCCATTATCACCCCTAATCCTAGCCTTTTAATCTTCATTTTGATAATCAATTGTATAAATCACACACATTTTACATTTGTTGAAAAGCTTATAAGATTTCATATCTATTCTGAAATGTTGCTAAGAACTACCAAGAAATAAAAAAATAATTTTCTTGCACAGATATCATAATAATAAAGTTTTTTTGAAAAGTATATACACAAATACCAAAAAAATATTATTCTCAAAAAAAATATACCACTAACTATTACATTTATGTACATGTAAAAATTAACAATAAACTAAAATAGCATAGTCTCACCTCTGAATATTGAGTTCATTTAAATAAGCAGTTCAAAGTATGAACTATCTTGGTTTTCTCTGGATTTTATGTTATGTGCATACATGTATTTCCTGTCCAGTTTTTTAAAATGTCATAATAGATGTTTTTATGGATTAACAGCTAATGATTTATAAAAAAGAGGGTTGTCTATCTTTTTAGTTCTATACAAATTTATAGTCAACTTATATACACATTAAGAAAATAATATGATAATTGCCTTCAGATTTGGTCATCCTAGAAAGCATTGGCTATGAAAGTTCATTTTTTTACCAGTATTCCTTCATATTTTTCCTTTACTTCTTTAGAATATTGTTTCAATATAACTTTTGTCAAGCTGAGATATTTTTTTGCAGTAGGTTAGATATTTTGACAGATTACTGAAGTGTTTAGTACTTATAAAACGGAATCTACTAATTCATATTGGCATTCACATTACTGAAGTTACTATTTTTCATTGCTTTATTAGTAAGTGAGTTTTTATTTCAGTTGCAGTTATTACCAGTGATTTAACAGCCTTTTATGGCAACAAATAATTCTATTTTAATTCTTATCACTTAGCACACAATTTGGGTCTGCACTCCAGAACAATCACAGCAGAAAGTGAGAGAATAGTGAAAATGAACTCATTTTTATAGCTGACATTTCTCTATTATGTGACCAGACCCACATAAACAAACTAACAATAATTTTACTTTATTTTTTTTTAGCACTTTCATTTTTATTAATATGCTTGTTAATTTGAAAAAAAGGAAATCAAGAACCTAATCTTCCTACAGATTAATTAAATTTGTTTATTTATTAACAAAAGTGATCAAATGCAATATATATATATATATATATATATATATATATATATATATATATATATGAAAAACAAAAACATGTTTTATATATGTAAAAACCTGCTATCACTTGTATTAATGATCAATAGATGGAGCTTTACCAAGATCTCCAAACAAGCGTATTTGTTTACATAGATGTCAGAGTCAATATTCACTGTCTCTTTCATTTTGCTCCACCCTCAGATCAGCTGATTTCAAGCTGATTTGCTCTCATCAGTGAGGGATAGGCATTAGAAACTAGACCTAAATATTAACTCCAAGCGTTTATGCAAAACATTTCTATCAGTTTGTAAGCATGAATTTTTTAGACACTAAATGTCTTCAAACTCAGCCTATCAAACTAGATAGCTATATCTGTCTGATATCAGTTCAGTTTCTCCACATAGTCAAAACTTCTGCAACTATATCATTAGAAGAAAACCTTAAAGCTACATTTATGAAAAACAAAAACAAGTTTTATATACGTAAAAACCTGCTATCGCTTGTATTAATGATCAATAGATGGAGCTTTACCAAGACCTCCAAACAAGCATATTTGTTTACATAAACATCAGAGTCAATATTCACTGTCTCTTTCATTTAGAAAAAAAAAATGTTTTAGGTTTACTGTTTTTCTTTTTGTAAGATTTAAAAAAGCTTGAGAAAATGAATTTTCTTGGATTACATTAGTGTATAGCCACATAAGACTGTACATATATTTTAAACAATTTAAATGAACAAAATATAACTTAAAATTCTCTTTTTTTATTAAAGAAAATTCTTTTTATGCTAATAAAATAAAAATTACAGGGTTCAAACCCATTATCATAATGTACTGGTATAATATGTTTGCATATATCATTGGCTAGCAGAAAAATAAAAATTCCAAAATATAAAACAATCTCAGAATCAAATATTTCTGATTAAAAATATTAAAATGTTCCTTTTAATGTATTGCCTTATTTTAAATCCTTTTTACCATGCTAAAAGTTATAGCACATTGTTTTTATAAAGACTTAATTATGTTCATCTTATATTGGATTCATAATTTCATAAAAAGTAAAGTATTAGATAATAAAAAATGTTTTGCATTAAATATAAAATTATTGGGAGTTATTATTATTAATACTCAAATATTTTATTAATTCTTAATCATTTTCATAACTGACAAGTAATTTCAAAATGCACCCACTCATATATATATATGTGCATGTGTGTGTGTGTAATAATGCTTTCATTAATTCTGTAAATGCATTTTCTTTTGTTGAAAAAGTTGGAATAAATACTCATTTACATTATATTTGTATTAAAACAGAAAACAAATAAATTTGCTGGATTAAAGATAAAATCAAAGAGCAAATGCAAAGTGGTATTTATAAGATAAGATATATTTCTTATGGGATTTTAAAATATTAGTTAATTAACTTGATTTAAAGGGAATAACATTTATGATAATAATAAACAAAAAATAAGCTATTTTATTTACAATATATATGCATATTACTTCTTGTCTTAGCTTCAACAGAAGCACATCTAAATTTTTTTACATGATTTTTTTATTTATTTTAATAGTATATAGTTAACTGGACAAAATCATAAGGTAAAAAGCAACAATATTAACCCAGAAATTGTACAATGTGTTGATGATTTGTGAGTAACAATAATTTATTTTAAAAACGAAATGTAATGAAAAATAATTCATTGCATTATAAACCATCAGAATGTTTTTTGTTTTAAAATGGATATTATCCACTTTTGAATGATGCATTCTAAATTTTAACAACACAAATATCTACACAAGGATTATATTCACATAATAATGTATTTTTATAATCTTGATGAATAGTTTATACACACTGGATAAAAATTGGTTCAGTTTCCATAGCATCATCATGAATGAAAATACATCTGTTCATTTGTAATGTTTATGAATTGATTGATTGCTAAATAAAAGGATATCTACATTGCATCATCATAGATATAAAGTAGTGTTTGCATACTTATAATATATAAATCAAATATTTTCTGAATGAAAAGATAATTTGGGTATTTGGAAAATATTGGAATTAATAAAATATGCTTCAATTCTCATAGCTTTTCATGATATTTCTACTTTTTCTGGAACAATAAAACATTGTCAGATCACGATTAAATAATAATAATAAACATTAGAACTATGATACTATTTTAGAAAGGTTATTTACTTAACTCATTTGCTTATGTTTATCATTATTATTGCTATATTTTTTCTCATCATTTAAATGTATAATATTATTGATATAAACAAATAGTATAATTTTAAGTTAAGTAGTATTCTATTTGCATACCTAAATATGAGAGAGTTATGTCTTCATGCATTTTAATTTATATCTTACAGCATAGTAATTATTATTTTAATTTAAAATATTCATTTTTTTTAATTTATTGATTATAAATTAACTGCAGATATATCACTTATATTAGGAGTTCAAAATAATAATATTGTAATAAGTATTTATTTATTTTGTTCTTTTAAATTTATATTAGTGAATACATATATATATATAAAATTAACTATATTTTTATATGAATTATAAATAAAAGATATATTTTGAACACTCTTATATTTCTGACAGACAATATATATGATCGTACATATTACCGGAAGTTAAAAGTTTTGAGTGAGTTGCACAGAAACCATCATCACTAAACATATAGGCCTAACAGTCTTCTTTTCACCATTTTTTTCTGCATAACAATGTAAGTATCTTTTCTCTATGATAAAATTTAGATTTTTTATGAATTTTCTGTAAAATGTACTTTTTAATTATTTTTTTTAATTTTTTAAGACTCAATCATTGGAAAAAGTTTCTCTTGCAAAATGAGTTCTCTCGATGTATATTTTAGTTTCAATTCTGATTCATATTCAGGTGAGTTTTTGACACAGATACATTTTTGGATAATGTTCATAATTCACATGTACCATTTGGAACATTTACTAAATCTCCTGGCTGTTTTCCTTTCACCCAGGTGAATGTTCATTTATTTATTTTTATTATATACTATTTGATAAAATATGTTCGCTTATATATATATTTTTAGTTCCAATTCTGATTTGGATGCAGATGAGTTTCTGACTCAATGCATTTTTGGATAACGTTCATAATTCACACGTGCCATTTAGAACATTACTAAGTTTCTAGGGCTAAGTTTTCCTATCATCTGGATGAGTAATCCTTTATTTATTTTTATTATTTACTAATTAATAAAAAAATGTTTGATTATATATATATGTTGAGATCAATAAATATGCTGTGAAATGGAAAGTGGTTCCAAAATGAGGTAATCTGTCACCCCATGAGTTGAGTGCAATTTTTGGCATGATAATACATATTTGTAGTGTATCACATGTGACTAAGTTTGATTTCAGTTGGTCTACAAATGAATTATTGCACTAACAGGGACTTGCACATCTGGACTTAGAATCATGTTTGTATTTGTTTTTGCAAAGGTAAGATATGTGATTTTATTTATATGAATGTTCATTTATTGCATTATTATATTAGCATTGTACTCATTTGTTACAATTTTGTATTCTCTTGATTTTTTCAGTTTAAGATGAGAGTAAATGTATTTATAAGTATATTTTACATACTTGGCATCTACATGTAATATAGGCTAGTTGAACAGTCTTTCAAACATCCTCAATCCATTCACCCTATTTCATACAACTTTGTATTTGAATACAAATTTTCTCCCACACATATATGTAATCAGTGCACATAATTTTGATCTTTATTGATTTACTTTGTTTTTATTCATTTTAGTTTTTATGTGTTTGATATTTATTTTTTTAAATACACTTTTTACTTGAAAAGAATAGATCTATTAGGTCACCCCCCTCCCTGATTATTAAATAATATAATAATAAATTATATTTTTTCAAACATTATAATTTATGAAAGTTTTCTTTGCATAATATCTTATGCACTGTTCTTACTGTTATTTTTTTTGTCCCCATTAAAACCAAATTTATTTCCAACAGATACACTGAATGGAAGAACAAGATCTGAGTCTGCAAGTAAAATTGAATGTTACCAAGCAATTGATTTTTATCCTTTCTGATGTGAAGAATTACCTCAGTTTAAGACATGTTATATACCATTTTTTTCAGCATTTTGTGACAAATGTGATGAAACTGTTTATGAAAATGTTATTTTAACATTTAACTATGTAAATGTAGAATTTCTGAACCAATGTAAAAATAAATATTTTTAAAAGTATTACAAATATTTTTTTCTTATTTTTATTAGGTAATGACTACTTTATCAGCTTCATTACATTCTTTTCTATTTGCTTTTTATAACAATGTACATATTTTATACTTGTTAAATTCAAACATATGATATACTGTAAATTATATTAACTGTAATTTTCTTTTAAAATTCAAAATGGTGTCCTGAAAATGAAAAAGTTAAAGCATAATCAGATTACATGCACATATTTTTAATGTTCATTTGACATATATAATTTTTGATTTTAATTTATATTAATTTGTTAATAAAATTTGAATTAATTTAAAACAAATATACTTGCTTGGTTGTCATTCAATTTTACAATGTAAATTTGTTGGTTAATCATATTTCAATGAGATGATATTCACTAATTGATTATACCACACAGTTTATTAGAAGCAGTTATAAAAATAATTCAGAAATCAAAACACAGCATGGGTAAGAACTTGTAATTAAATATAATTTTCTTTGTATTGAATTTAATACTTATTATCTGTCCAGGTAAAGATTTTATACAGCAATAATTTAACTGATTTGACATTCTTAAATATTTAATAAATTAATTAGAAGCTCATTGTAATTATTTTGTTAGTAACATGTAATAGATGTATTAAAATAGAAATTATATATAAATTAATTTGATGGTTGACAAAGGCACAATTATGATAATTATTGAAGATGAATAAACACAGTTGCAATGAAATGTTTGCATATTTTAAGTCATTATTGATTAAAAAGAAATATATTAAGTAATTATACAACCATAAAAATCATAATCATATTCAGTTATAGAGCTCATAATAATAATAGATTTTATTCTGGTACAAATTATACTGATTTAATCATATTAAATGTTTGTTAGTATAGATCATAAATTTAGTTTAAATATTAAATTTTAATATTAATATTTAATTATAATAAATCTAACAGTCTTTCATATACTTTGATAGTTATAGTCTAAAGTTATAATAACTTAGCTTTAATAAACTGAATAGCAATTAGATGTGATTTGTCAATTGTTGGAATAAGCATCAAATAAGTATCAATCATTTATTTTATGTATTGTGATTAGATATTAAAAATCTTAAGGTTACTTAATAGAATGATTTTATTTTATAGTATATTAAATTGGTTAAAATGAAAAGATATATCAGGTTAATTAATTTTATATTATTATTATTAAGAATGTAATCTTATTATAATTGATTTTGTTAATAAGAATATATTGATATTAATAAAATAGCAAGGTTGAGTTAGCGGTACTTTTATTTTATTTAGTTGTAATTAGAAATCAATTGAGTTATATATTTTGTTAGATATCATTGATATTATAAGCTCATAGAGCCTATTATGATTATTATTTCATCCATCCATGAATTATTTCATTTAAATAGAAACAGAAATAATGTTTGATTTTTGGTACAAATTTATATTATTATAAACATTACTTAGATTCATGGGGAATATTAAAGTATATCTGTATAATACTTTGCCATTATTTTTATTCTATTATAAAGGATTTATATAACAGGCACATACTTATATTTATAAGAAAATATTTTTTTTATTGTTTTATCTATAATCTATTTCAAATAATGCTTATATTTTAGAGTAGTTTGAAATAATAATTTTGCTTATTTTCTATTCATTCTAAATGTTATTTGAATCTATGAGGTTATAATAAAAATTTTATTATTTTATTAACTTAAGTGTTAGATTATTATTGATTGATTGACATTTATTTTAGTTTAGTTTATTATTTTCATTCTGTTACAAATAAATGATCCTACAATTTATGGGCATTAATAAATTAGAATTGTTTTTCTTTGGTTCATATTTTAATCCTATTATAAATGGTGATCAATAATAAGCTATGACTCGGGATAATTTTATTCTTTTATAAATAGCATTCAACTTCAGAGCATATTCTTATTCATTTGCAAATGGTGACCAATGATTGGACTATATTTTCATTCAGATTATATTAAAGTTTTTATTTCCTATGGTCATTATAGTTATTCAGTTACAAATATCTCCCAAATCTTTGGAGGTAATAAAAAAATATCATACTTTCATTTTTATTTTATTACAAATAGTGTAACAATTTGAGGGCAATATCAAAACAAGACTATTCTTTCATGGCCAACATATTTATTCTGTTACAAATGCCACCCACACCAGTGTTGCTATAAGAGAGGTTAGCATATCCACATATTTATTTTGTTACAATATATATATATATATATATATATATATATATTGTATATATATATATATGTCTAATAATTAAATTTTCAAGTTTTATTCTTATCTTAGTGCATCTTTCATCTTAGCTCAATCATAGCACATCTGTCAATCAGCCCAGAAGTCAGTTATTAATTATTGTTAAAAGGAGGTTGCCTTGACAACAGTTTTAAATTGTTGATTGTTGTTGATATTGGGATTGTCTATGTGTTCACAGTTTTTAATGATATATATATATATTAAGTTATGATAAATAATGTATTTATAAATATATATATAATGTCAGATACTAATCACCAAATCCTTTTGATTAATAGTTGAACTATCTTCTACCTCAATGATGCAAACTCCACAGGCGTGACTTCCTCAGGGGATCACAATTTTTTTTAAAAATTCTCTTTTTTTTGGTATTGGTAATTTATTTTGTGTGTGTAGAAAAAAAATTAAAACTAGATAAAAATTACATGAAAATAAATTGTTTTTGTACCTATAAATTTTTGCAAATATACAGTTTGTTTCAAATATTTCTTATAAGCTTAATAGATAAACATTAGGAAAACTATTACTGTTTTATTTAAGAAAAAATACTCATACATGCTCATTTTTATAATGTAGATATGGTAAAAACATACAATAGATCACATCAAAGTTTTTTTCAAAGAAAGGAGTTGTGGGGGGTTAACACACCACTTCTCTACTTGACAGATTCAATAGTTTTTACTATAAGAAAATGATCTTACAACTTATTTTACATGTTTTACTATTATCTAAGAGGTGCCTTGCTAAAACATTGCTGATATTCTATTGCTTTAGAGTAAGAATTGGTTTTGGTGATGTGATTTACATATGATAACCATTTCTTCATCATGATCATCATCATTTCCAACTATTATTGATCGACTGCAGGATGAATGTCACTCCAAATTTAATCCAGTTATTCCAATTTTTAGCTTCTTTTATTAAAATATATTAACAAACTTCATTATTTCATCCAGCTGCTTCTACTTACATCTTTTTTCAATCTCTTGGGATCTAAGTTAAGACTTCAATTTTCCATTTATTATCATAATTTCTAACAATATATTTAATGTAGCTCTTTTTCAGTCTCCTAATAATTTTAATGATATCAGTGATTTCTGTTTGTTCTTTGGCCCATGAAATTCATTGGCAATCTCTTATACCTTTTAACATATATCACTACTACTTTGGGTGTCTAAAATATTTATGTTACTCTTCTATTAAGTGTCTAAGTCTCAGACCCATAAATATACAAACAAACTGTGGAAAATATGTGTTTAAGGAAGAATGGAGAAATATGGTAGTTGCTATCTACAAAAAAGATATTACGCATGGGAAAAGAAGAAACGTAAATAGCCATGTGTGTGTGTTCTGAAAATCAGATATATTAATCTTTAACATGGTTTAAAGTTTATATCTGTGCTAGAGAACATCTCTAGTTTAATAAATGATTAGTAATAATCATTACGTGAAAGTTGGGAGTTGAGTTAATTGATACTTGAAAATAAAAATGAGACAATTTGCTCTATATAAATAATCTTCATGTAATAAAGATATATATGAGAGCTAATGACTGACCCAACTGATGAGTGCTGGTTCAGCACGAAATGCATCTTGGGGGGGGGGTCATTTGTCTTTTATTCTATGTTTGTTTATATGAAAAAAAATTATTTATGAAATAAGGAAGAATGAAGAAATATGGAAGTTGCTATCTATAAAAAATGAATATGATTGAAAGTTCAGAAAAACAAAAAGCAAAAAAAAAAAAAAAACTGTTAGTAATATTGTAAATGGAGCATTAGCTTATTTGGAATAAATTTGTCTGTTCAATACTGACATTTTGAGATTGTTTTAAAAATTAAAAAAAAAAGAACATTATTTTAGTTCCATTTTTGCTGCAAGTAAAGTAAATACAAAACAAGATACCAAATGCTAAAAATAGACACAAGAAAATAAATTAAAGCCGAAAGATCACTTGCACCATCAGCAGTGAGGCAAAGCTGCAGTCAGTGCTAGAAGCAAGTTAATTTTATCTGCAAAATTCTCAAATGCCATAATAATATTTCTTCTTTTTATGAAACTATAGATTTTTAAGTCTTTTTTTAATTCAACGGATATAATTTTCTATTACTTTAACAATTGCAGATAATATATATGCAGGCTTATAATTCTCAAAATTATTTTTAGGATCAGATTTAAAAATTGGTCTTATTGTAGATGTCTAATAATGTACAAAATTGATTATTGACTATTGTTTTATTGTTTTTTTTTGATAATTTTGATAATTTTAATTATCAAAAAAAAAAACAATAGTCAATAATCATTGTTTTATTGATTGCTCAAATTAAAATATCTGATAGAATATCAATACAGTTTTTTATGTCTACATTTTTATTCTTATCTATATCTGGATTTACATTTATTCTATGTTTTTTTTTATTATGACTTTAATTTACTCCATTTAGTATTGTACAAAAATAATTTTCTGTATCTCTCTGATACAAGGCAATCATTAGAATTTATAATATAACTCTAAAATTAAGATAAGAGAAAATTATGCTATTGTAGTTGTAAGCATTGGCAAAACATTTCCAACAGCGAACTAGAAGTTATTAGCTGGCATATAACATTAACCTGGCTTTAAAAAGGAATATGATATATTATATATAGTAAGCATATTTAAATAGCTATTCCATCTTTTTTTTTTAAAGTGTGTCTTAATCACGTGCATGTACACATGATATATAGAAAAAACTTTTAATAATATTAAAATGTTTAAAACAAAAGTTTAACTCCAATCAGTGGAATAATATTTCAACCGAATTCTCATCCCCCAATCATTTAAGTAGAATATTGATAGGAAACCATTTTTACTTTTGCACTTTGTATCCTAACTGGCTTCAGTTAGAATGTTATTGAAGTCAAGGTTGTGGTGAACAAAATAAAAAAGGCAACAGACTTGAAAATTTTAACATCCTTTGGAAATTAATAACAACACAGAATTTTTTTTTAATTTTATAAATGCATTTGTGAGGAATCTTTTATCAATATAACTTATTGATTTTGTAAATTTTTAGAAGACTGGAAATGATTTTTTTATATATTAAAAAAGGAGATTTTGTTAAAATTTTTATAAATGTTAAAATATATTTTGTTGGCATTATTGTTTAAAATTATAAAAATATTCCAAGGAAAATGTATTTACTTTATATACATACACGTGTCTGCAATTTATGGAAGAATTTTTTGGAATATTATTTCATATATTCCTCTGCTATATCTATGAACTGAAGAATTGAATCTGGCTGTATAAGAGTAAAATTTATTTAGTTCCAAATGAATTTAGTATTTTTTATTTAGGTCATCATCCCATAGCTAAAACAACATTCATCCAATATTATTAGGCAAATAGATATTTAATTAATTAAAGCTAAATATTAAAACAAGAATAAAAAACTATAAAAACACTTATAATTTAGTAGTTTCCAAACCTAGTGAATTATGCTATCCACTTAATTATTTCTTTTTAAAAAAAAGGATTATTCAAGAAGCCTTTGACATGAAGAAAGTGATTTAAATGTAGTTTTACTTATTAATTTCCAGAATTATCAATCACTACAAAATAAAGTTCTTGCAAATTTTAAACCTGTTTTTCTGATCTATATATTTTTTTATCTATCAGTCCATCTCATTCAACCATTTTATATGCTTTACAATTTTTTTACAGATCTCTTGTGATTCAGTTCAACACTTCAGTTGTCTAATTACTATCATTATTTTAAGAACATTATTCATCCCAAATTTACGTTAGCCTCAATAATGTTTTGTAATGATACCTATTTGTTTTTTTCATTCATGTATTTCAACTTTGATCCCATTTCTAACATACATCTCTTCATAACTTTTTGGGTGATCAGAAATATCTGAATTTTCTGTTATATAAAGGATTCAAGCCACAGATATATAAATAAATATATTAAACAAATTTTCTTTTCAAATGTATTAGTATATTATACAGCATTAAATTGATGTTTAATTTAGTAATGCAGATGGTTTATACTGCTCAATTTCATTTATGAAACAGATGAGCACAATGACATGGGTAGTTTTGAATCTGTTGACAAGATGTCAGTAGCATCTAGAAAGATCAAATTCAGCTAGCTTTAATGCTATATCTTGAAAAAAAATTACAATCTCATAAAAATTCTGCCTTTTAGGTCATAATTCTTCAATTGTAAATTCTTAATTGAACATTAAAAAAAGAACATTGTTGAATTAAATGTTTTGTGGTGAACTATATCTTGAGTCAGAGGCAACTTATGTTCTGGTATCTGTAAAAAGAATGTATGGAAGAACAGAAAAAAGAATATATATTTCAGTGTGCCATTAATATTTGTCAAGATAATATTTAATTGAGTAACCAAGAATTTAGTGTGAAATTTTTTTCCCTAAACCATGACACATTATTCATCATCAGAATGTTATTATCAAGGTTACAGTTCCAAATATTGACAGTCAATTTTATAGTGAGGTTATTCTTAGAAACTCTTTTAATCTAATCTTAAATAAATGAGGAAAATAAGTTAAGTTATAATCTAAGGTTGTTCTTAAATAGTATGATGCAGGATTGAGTTACATTTAGATTATGAGATGATCCCTTATTGCTTATATGAAAAATTGAATAGATTATCTTCATTGGATTAAAAATAAAAACCCAGTCTTTCACATAATTATTAAGATACTTTATTTGGAAAAGTATTTTTTTAAGAAATTAAACTAATTTCATGA
The DNA here is from genome assembly GCA_028023455.1 of Epiperipatus broadwayi. Classification (NCBI taxonomy): domain Eukaryota; kingdom Metazoa; phylum Onychophora; class Udeonychophora; order Euonychophora; family Peripatidae; genus Epiperipatus; species Epiperipatus broadwayi. The sequence continues at coordinate 40,848 of JAQFVV010013557.1, read as the reverse complement.
GCAAAGTTGAATTGTCTGCATTCTGTATCTGGAAGATGTCTGACGAATACACTAGGTAAACTAGCTAAAAGAAGTAAGCCCCTATGATAAACCATTATATACAATTTTATATCTATTATAATTATCATTTAGGTGTACCATTTAATTTTTTTTTCTATTGAGAACATTTTATGAAGCAAATGAATAATTTTTATTGTATTCAAAAATTTTAGAAACTTTTAGAAAAAGATCATTTTTTCAAAGAAAATAATAAGCTGATTTTAAATCTATAAATTTAGTACTAGTTACTAGTTCTTAATTTATTTGAAAGTCTTTTTCAATGTGGATTGTTGAAGACAAAACTTTAACAGCAGTTTTCCTGGCCTTAGCCCAGTTTTCTTTATACATAGATGGCTTTCATTTTGGCAAAAAATTTGATATGATGATTCTTTCAAAAAGCTTCTAAGAAATTCTTATATAATAATATTGTGCAATATTTTTTTTCAGAACATTGATAGTTGATTTGGTTTAAAGACTGGCATAGTTTTGTTTCTATACCAAATTTTTGAAAAAGTTTATATTTGAGTAATGTAATTTTTTAGAAACTTGCCAAATTTACTTGTTTTTAAAACAGATTAAGCCATTTTTAAATTTCTGCACAAATAATCCTTAGTGTATAGTCTTGCCAATCATGATTTGGCTTTAGGTTCTAAATCTTTTAGAAACTCGGGAAATATGCTATCTGTTTATGGAATATTTCTTTAGTTAAAATAATGAAGTCCAAATTCACCAACTTCTACATGTTTTTTTTTTTTCAAATTAAAATTAAAAAGTACTATGGGTTTATAAGTCAAATATACATAGTTGACATTCACTAAAACTTTCTTAAAAGTTGACCTTATAAAGTTTTGCTTCTCCTTAGCCACTATATACTTTTTTCTGGCATAATCCATTGATTTTATAAGTTTGGCAACAATTTTCAGATCTTTGGTAAACAAAAATTTCTATGAAGAATGCTGCTTGTTTGTTTCAAATTGAAATGAATTGCTTTCATTATCCATAAAGGATGGATTCCCTGGCAATAGTTATTGTAAATTTGTTAGTTCTGTTATAGTAAAAGGAATTGGTCATATTTTATTAGCCTTTTGTTCAAGATATCTAGTACATTGTCTCTAGTTTGTTTCTTTTAAATTCTATTTTATAACAGAATCATTTTCAACTATAAGAATGTGGATTCCAAGAATGATTAAATTAAATTTTTGTTAGCTATGGAAAAATGTTCTAATATCAATGATTCAGCAAGTAATTGTGAACCATTATTAGTCAAAACAAATGATAAATCTAGGATTTTTTCTTCCAACTGCATGAATGGGATGGTCCTATTTGCTTAGCAGTATAAAATAAATGTAAAAACTACTTGATCCTCATTTATATATTCTAAATATTACTTAAAGAATTGGATATTTCCTATATATACAGAAAGTATAGAAAGATCAGGAAAAAGCAGTTATAGCCCATTTATATTGGCAGTTTATAAATATAGTATATATAAAATTATCTATCCAAATGACGATTATAATCTCATTTAAATTATCATCAATCGAAGTTGTATCATTATATACTGTTTAGAATACATTTTATTAATAAACAAAATAAGAAGATACACATTTTCAAAAAGAATGAAGAATCTCTTGAAGTATGTTATTTAATATACAATCACACAATAATAATATGAGTCACTACTTTGGACATCTTATTGAATGAGATGATATTTAATGTAAAAGCAGAATAATGCATCATTATTGTATTGAGCAAATGAAGTTAATGCGAAATATGTTTCTAAAAAATAATTTATAATGAATTTGGCTTTTGTAAAAAGAAAGACTTGTTTATGAAGCAAATATTATTTCAAAAATATTCTAAAAAGTGTAATATTGATTATTTTTGTTGGGAATTTGTAAAATGCAATATTACATCAATGTATGAAGTATTTTAGAAAAAAAATTACCATAGCAGAAATTAAATAAACAGAATTATAAAATGCCAAATAAACAGACCAAAGTATCAGCATTTTCTATATGTATTTCTAATTGACACAGTGGTTTGTTCACTCATTGCAAAATTCATTCAAGATTTTTCTTTAAATTTTTTAGGGAATTAAAATAGTCAGGATTGTTTATATGTGCTGTAATTAATGATATATATATATATAAGTTGATACAAAGATGTTCACGGGTTGCAGATATAAAAGACATATTTTGTGGGTTTATCTGTGTTAAAAAATTTAAATATTGTTATACCAACATTTCCACATGATCACACAAGTCATCACCCGGTGGATGACTTGTGTGATAAAAACATTGGTATATCAATATTTAAATTTTTTAACACAGATGAACCCGCAAAATATATATATATATAATTCTAGTTGGCAATGTGAATTTTTGATTAGTAGTTTGCTTTATTACAATATATCTTGAAAATTATTGAAAATGCATAGAGAACTCTTATTAAATTTCTATCATTTAAATATTTATGTATATATAGTTTCGAAGTTTTAGACATTTCTGCAAATATCCATGAATATTCATTACTATTCTGATGAAGATGGTAAAACGTGGTGTGGTTAAAATACTAGTACAAAAATTAAAATTAAAAACAAAAAATTGTATACATAGAGGAATATAAAATGTAAATTTACATTAAAATGTTCACATTAATATATATATATATATATATAATTGAAAAGTAAAATATTCTTTTAATGAATTACTCTAATGATAAAACATTTCAACCAAAACTGGAAAATAAAAAAGGTTACCAAGGAAATTACAGTATAAGACAATGGTGAATCCAATTATTTAAACTTCTCTGATTCACTAAAAGACCATTTTGACTATTTATTACCTTAGTTGAATATAAAAGAACTTAAACATTCAGTTCTAGCTAAGTTTTATGCAAACATAACGAGTTTGCACAACAGCTTGACTACATAGACATTTTGCACAAGAACCTCTAAAATACCCAAAATGTATTACCTTGTAAAATATTATCAATAATAGACTAATATTTAGATAATATATATATATTAAATGAATTTCTACTTTTCTTAAAAACAAATCTATTTAACAAATGGCCACGAAAGGCTTGGCGTTTAATGTTTTTGCACTCTGTATAGCTTCTCTTTCAAGCACTTCACACGCTTTTAATTTTATATATTTAACAATAAAGAAAATGATTCATAGATAAACTTCCAAAAGTCGTATTATATGAAAATAGAAGAGTAAAATTCATACATATTATGGCAGTTATTAAATCTTTTCACTAATTATTATTCTTTATTTTGATTTGTTGCTTATTCAGCAATTTATTTAATACTCATTATTTCTTAAGCAAATTGGTTAATGATGGTAGCCTTTTAGACCAGAAATAAATTGTTCTATAAATTTGATGTAAAAATATTAAAAGTGCACTAAATTAAAATTAATTAATAGAATTTAAATTAATGTAAGATAAGAATACTCATTGTTTAATACAAATAGACTGCAATAAATCATGCCAAGTTAGCATTAGTTTTTGTCATACATATTTTTGGCAGATCTCTAAGAATTTTTTATATGATTTGTTATTGTCAAGATTTAGAAAAAAAATGTCATTCTTTAAAGTCCTCATATTTATAAAAAAAAAAAAAAAACTTTCTGAGTTTATATGACATATAAAACTTTGGATGGACATTGAGATGTAAAACAAATCACCTTTTACTTCTAAACAAACTCTGACAAAATGCTATGGTTGGGTGCTAGAGCAAGTCGTTGAGGTTGGAGCTATCAATTTCAATCGATGATTCCCTAGCACACGCATTTAGTTATTTGTATGAAATTTTTCTCACATTCATTTGCATGTTTCTTAATTAATCCAATAAAATATTTAACACTTAAATAACTCTAAAAAAGAAATGATTTTTTATTTCCAGAATTTCAAAAACGATACCATTATTTGAAGTCTTCTTTTTAATATAAAAACATCTGTCTGAATGTCATTCCCATATAAGACATTACAAAATAAAATAAATAAGGGTTTTGCTGTTCTACCAAATAAATTCTGATAAAACGCTATTATATTGTTATTTACTAAAACAGGTCGTATAAACTACATAAATAAAACAGGTCGTATACCCTTGGGGTTATGAATTTCGCTTGATAGTTACTTGAAAATGTTATTGCTAAACATAATTATCTACTTAATTACATTGAATTTTTTCCATTTTACTTATTTTACATGTTAATAAATACAGAAAAATATTTAAATAATATATTTCTAAGTGAGTACACACACTTATATATAAAATCAATCAACATTTAAACAATTTCAATAGTAATAATAATCTCAATCTCTGAAGATGGAATCCCACTTTTCTTCATGGTCCTATATATTTATAGAGACCCTAAAGATTGCATCTTGGCCAAGAGACTAAAATTATCGATACAAAGAAGTTTAAATAATCCTCCTTAAACAGGGTAAACATAATCTGTTCTGAATGCAGAATAATAAATAGTAAATTATAACATTAAAACTATAATTATGATGTCCAAATTGCGCCTAATGCAGGGGATTTCCCAAACCTATTCCCGCGGGCACCATGGTGCTTACAGACCATTTTACGTGTGCCCGCCGCTATCCGAACACGATAAAAAATTATTTATCTGATACAAATAAATTTAATTTTTAAAAATTCTTATAAATTATTGTATTATATTGTAATCAAATTGTATGGCATACTATACTTTTAAACATTAATTATATGTTAAAATTTTATTTTTGAAATAAATATTTTTTTGTACATTATGTGTATTATTAACAATATCCAACTATAGATTTACATTGAAAAAATAAATGGTGCCTGCCACCTGGCCGGTATTATAGTATGTGCTCTTATGTGCAAAAAGGTGGGGACCCCTGGCCTAATGTATTATTTAAAAAATAAATATAATATTTGAAATGTGCTATAGCTATATTATTTCAGTCACGTTCCCTATTGAATAAAGAAAAAGCTCAAATTTTTACAGAGTATTGAAAATTCGAGCTATTTCTTTATTTAAAGGATGTTTGTGGTTGAAATAAGTTAACTATAGGGCATTTGAAATATTTTATATAAATTTCAACTAACTTTATACATTTGTTTTATTTCTTATATACATATGTATATTCATACTATTGGTTTTATGGAATAGCAGCAAATTTCTGTTTGTCTATATCATGACCTGGGTTTAAATCTAAGCTGGGCAAAATTTTTGTGAATTGCAAGTGGATTACCATTTTTCTTTCAGGTAGTTGGTCCTTAACTATTCTAATTAATAATATAATAATCATGAATAAAAAGATGTGCCAAATAATCTTCCAAAAAGAGCAAAATAAGAATGCCAAATTTCTTTAACTCTCACCATTTATTAATTTGCAAGTCCTGCAAGTAAATATTTTCTTTTTAATTTTGTCTTTTAAGAGAGACTATAGAAGCGCAAGTATTACAATATTTTTAATTAAACATATGATATAATGTTTGTGTCTGTATTTACATCTATATAGTTGGTACAATTAAATGTGATTATAAATGCATATTTTGAATAATTTGCACAACGCATGAAAGAAAATGAAATATTTATAATTTATTAAAGCAAATGCATTTTTTATATTTTGACATTTCTGTAATCTATGAATTTAATTAAACAATTTCCAAAGGATAATTACTTGATTTTTGTTTTGCAAATGACTCATAAGTATTATGCAAATGATTTCATTCATCCAGTGCTTTCCTACTGATTAGAAAGGAACTAAATTATTTTTCTGTTTATAATAAGCTAATTAAAATAAATGTACTTTGAAATTAAAAAGTGAGCAGAATACAATGCTTTTTAGTGTAATATTTGACGATATTATTCAATAAAATAAATATGTTATTAAAAAAAATACAAAGCACAATATTTCTTGATAACGGCCATTGTTCAAAATATAAGTGCAATTTAATATTTGATACACTTTTTAGAGAAAGAATTTAAAAAATAAACTAATTTCTGCTATTATATAGATAGTTCATGGTTTGTTCACTTACTATTAATGTGATTCTCCTAATGCAGTATTATTATATGCAAACAAATATCTCAACCATCACACACAAAATATTCAAATTGCACACATTACTGAATACACAAATTATATTAACATTATCATTTAAATAATACTTTTTTCATATTTAAACAATCACGTGTTCTGCCCTGCCACTTGCAGTCCCTTGCAGAAATGAATTTCGATCATTAATGATTAGGTGCCATTTCTGGTGTAAGCAGTTTTCTAATTTTCTCAGTGCCTCTTTTTCCTATCCTCTCACTTTTTCAGGATTTATTATAATGTTTCCAGCCACTTAAATTGGTATATAAACGCATTCATAATAATAATTAATAGATGTTTAAGTAATCAGTTTTTTATTCTGTTTGAATTTCCAATAATTCTGAGAGTATATACGTATGTGAAAATTAGTTTTAATAATATAGACAATACTTTTAAGTGAACTAAATTATACAAAATCTGTCCCACTCAAAAAAAAATATATATCAATGCAGGAAAAAGTCAATGGATATTAAAAAACTATCTATGTTGACAAAAATCACATGTGATGTGTAAAAAATATAAAAGCAAATTATATGAAAAAAATGATAAATTTATAATATATATAAATCCAAATCAGCTTATGTTACGTATTATTATTTTTTTCAAAAAAATTGTTAAAAGCAAGGTTGTTAATCCATCAATCCATCAAAAAAAAATTATGATGAGAGATTATGGCTTGCTATTCCTTAGAATTATTTATTTTATATGTTGTAATCAGAACTAAAACTTGAATAAAATGAATTTAAGAATAATGATAGATAATAAAAATAAGAGCTTGAATATTCCGTATTTTAATCTTGCCTCTCCTTGCATTAGTTTGGAAGTCCTCATTTTTATACTCCAAACACTTGCACAACTTGTAATAATTAATTCACCTGAACACTTTTACAACTTGTAATAATTAAATCCATCTATATTCTCTAACTTTCATATTACCACTATTTTAATAGAACTCTAAATTGATTGTATATTAAATAAATAAGATTTCATTTGATAGAACTTTTTTTTCAGATTGCTATAAACTTCATATAGTGAAAATATCAATTCTAGGACAGTTAAGCTTCAACTATTCTACTATCTAAAGGATTTTCTAGATAATTTAAAGTCCTGAAATAAAACAGTAACACTAGTTGTATTTAAAATTATAGTTATGCTAGGAGTAATAAGATTTGTAATAATTGAAAATGTATTATTTAAAAACTGATTGCTAATTTTTGGGTGTATGATTTTATTTAATAATTTCTGGAGTATTTTGTGAGAAATCTTTTATTAGAGAAAAATGCCTAACAATAGAATAAATTATAAAGTAGATTTACACAAAGTATTGATGTTTTTTTTTTTAAAAAAGGACTGAAGAAGAAATTAACAGACATCACCATAATATGTCATGTAAACAGACTAAAGAACCAGTATGTGATATATATGGTTATATTTTGTGTTACACAGATTGATGTTAAAATTGCTACATCTTTAATTTTTTTCATTCTTTGATTCCATCTTTTTTGTTGTTCTAAAGACAGTGTAACCAAATTAGTTTACAAATCACATCAAAAGAATAAACATAGAAACATTGCAGTTATCATAGATATTCTTATTTTTGTTTAAAATTACCTATTGGTGGAGATGGCAGATATAAGCATTACATTTTAATGTGTAGTAATTTTTAACATTAAAATTGTATTTTTCAATTATTGGTTTTTCATATTAATGGCATAGCCAATATTTGTTAATAAGATTGTTTATTTAAAAAAAAAAATTGACAATTAACAAATTTCAAATTATTATATACCTACATTTATAAGGTTGTTGGAGGAAATAGTTAACATAACTATATGCTATATATACAACATTGGTTAAAGTCTAAGTGAAACTTGAAAATCTTTTTATATAACTGAGAACTGTCATACAATTTTGGAAGTTTTCATTTCCATTCTACATTAAATCAAGATAGTTATCCAATTATTAGCAAAAAATGAATGAATACTTGTCTTAAGAAGACAAAATATGTAAGAAACATTTCTGTTTTTACTACTTAACAATTGGCATCATGATGTGAGCTGTGTGAAAGGCTTTTTTAAAGCAGTGAATTTTTTAAGAATATTTTGCCTTTTATCATTTTTTATTTAATACTATATAATTGCAGCTAAAATCACATCATTTTCTTTGCTTACATTCAACATAAATAGAAACTATTCTGGACATATGAATAGGATTTCCACCTAATGATTAGGAAGTAAAATTCAAGCTTAGAATAATTCTACAATACAATAATTACAATAATAGTTAGATCATAAATAATCAAATCGTACCCATTTTCAATATTCCTAATGATTTCAACTTTTGTTTTTGTTAAAGGTGACTTTAAGAAACGAATTAAGTAATGAGGTTAAATCTGAATAATGTTATTATTCTCAATAATAATGCTTGACAAAAATTTAAATTCATTTTCTTTTGTTAATAGGTTATTATTTTTTATTGAAAAAAAAATTACTTAATTATATTTTCCTGGATAGTTAAATGTAATTAAGATTTTTTTCTTATTATATTATATCAATTAATTAAATTATTTTTCTAAAAACTGCATAAAATGCATGCATAATGAAGAGTTTTAATATTATTGCTATGAAATGATTTATTACGTCATAAAAGAATTCATTTTAGTTAATCAGTTTAATTTATCTAATGATAAGATTGATATAACATTATTTAAGTATTGAAAGAGGTAACATAAAAATATATACTGCACTTATCACAGAAGCAAAAATGATAACAGTATAAAAATAAAAAAGCATAATAAAACAAAATAATTATTATTATTAACCTACACAACAAAATAAGTATTTGCTAATTTGGCATATGTAAATTTAAAAAAGAGTTGGAAAAGATTGTTTTCAATTTTGCATCAGTCTTTTATAAAACTTTAAATATCACTAACTTTATATGAAGCAAAAAAAAAAATCTTATGACTGCATGCAATTAAAAAATAATAGAAAAAGATTTTTTAAATTTGTAGCTATTTACATTTAAATACTTTACATGTGAATATTTATATTGATTTAAACATAAAAATATGCCCTTGAGCATTGTGTGTTTTATTATCTATGTAATATATAGTTGGAGTGCAATTTAAAAGTTATAATTACAATTTGAAGGTTATAATTGACTATTTAATTAGTCTGCTTTCAGAACAGATTATGTTTACCTATTTAATAAAATTTATTTAAACTTCTTTGAATTAATAATTTCATTCTTTGTAGTCAAGTTGAATTGTTTATTGTCTATATAAACATTTTAAACTTATATAAATGTGGATTGCCACCTTTATTTAAAAGAGGTTGCCTTGATAACAGATTGAGTTTGTTATAATTTTGGTATTGTTGTATTTTATAAAAATTGAATGCAAGTTTGTGCACTCCAGAAAAACTAATATTTATTGGAGAGCTTGTTTTTAGATCGCACACTGATAACTGAGAAATTTAATTAACATAATGGTGGACGATAATTCCAAGAGATATTTGCTGATTGCAAATATTTCTGGGTAAAAGACATTATCTTATTGGACAATATGATTAATTGCTGCAGTTATCAGAAATCTATAAGAAGACTGGGTAACAACTACACAAAGCAGTAAGTGAGTAGCAGGCAGTATTTGAGTTGGCAGATATTTGAGTACAACTCCAGTAGAGATATCTCGAGTCAGTGCTTGTGGTTAATAACCAGTGCCCAGTGGAAATGTAGTCCACAGGTGTAGCTGAAAGAGTCGACGAATATGGGGAGACTGCAGTGGAGATATTGAGAGCATCCGTTGCAGAGCATTTGTTGCAGAGCATTCATTGCAGAACATCCATTGCAGAGCATTCATTGCAGAGCATCCATTGCAGAGCATTTGTTGCAGAGCATCCGTTGCAAGAGAACAGCATGGGAATTGAACTTTAGTGAACTGTAGAAATAGAGTTGTTGCGGACTATTTGCTATTCTGATTATGTGAAATATTGTGATTCTTTCATAGTATATATTTAATTGCTGGCCACACATTCACACTTGCAGATATAACATTGGTGCAGTCACATTTGGAACCTGTGAGTAGCGAATAAGTTTGAACAACAAGTTTAGCTATAGATGGAGAAACCTAGTGAAAATGGAAATCCCAGTTAGTAACATTAATAACGGAAGTGAATAATAGCTATTTTTGCTGCAAGTTACATGATATAACAATGGTGAAAGTTTGGAAATAAAACACTTGTGCAGTCACCAATCAAAAGCTGAGTGCCACCACACTTGCGCAGTCACCATTGAACATAACTGGCGAAGAAGTTCAGCAGCAGTTTTGAATCATACATTTCTGAGTGAAATAACAGGAAATATGTTTCCTCCAAGTAGGAATGGAAAAAGAAAACATCAAGGAATTGCAACAAGAGTTTTTCTGGAGTGGGGGAAGGTGTTGTATTTTATAAAAATTGAATGCAAGTTTGTGCACTCCAGAAAAACTTAATATTTATTTGAGAGGTTGTTTTTAGATCATGCACTGATAACTGAGGAATTTAATTAACATAATGGCAGATGATAATTCCAAGAGATATTTGCTGATTGCAAATATTTCTGGATAAAAGACATTACCTTATTGGAAAATATGATTAATTGCTGCAGTTATGATAAAGCTATAAGAAGACTGGGTAACAACTACACAAGGCAGTAAGTGAGTAGCAGACAGTATTTGAGTTGGCAGATATTTGAGTACAACTCCAGTAGAGATATCTCAAGTCAGTACTTGCAGTTAATGACCAGCACCCAGTAGAAATGTAGTCCACGAGTGTAGCTGAAAGAGCCCACAGAGATGGGGAGGTCGCAGTGAAGATATTGAAAGCATTCGTTGCAGAGCATTCATTGCAGAGCATCCATTGCAGAGCATCCATTGCAGAGAATCCATTGCAGAGCATCCATTGCAGGGCATCCATTGCAGAGCATTCATTGCAGAGTATTCGTTGCAGAGCATTCATTGCAGAACATTCGTTGCAGAACATCCATTGCAGAGCATTCATTGCAGAGCATCCATTGCAGAGCATTTATTGCAGAGCATCTATTGCAAGAGAACAGCATGGGAATTGAACTTTAGTGAACTGTAGAAATAGAGTTGTTGCGGACTATTCGCTATTCTGATTGCGTGAAATATTGTGTCTTTCATAGTATATATTTAATTGTTGGCCACACAGTCACACTTGCAGATATAACAGGTATTGATATTGTTTAAGTATAGATTGGCTTCCTGTATTTATAAAAAAATAATTTTAAATGAGTTTGTTGTGCAAATCATAATAATATCTATGAAATTACTTTACTATACCCCCATAAATATCTAATAAGTATTCTTATTTTTACAGAAAATATTAAAATAAAGTTTGTTATTAAGGGGAAAATTATAAAATAAGATTTTATATTAATAAAGAAAGCAAAACAATGTCAAAAACAGACCTAACACCTGTATATAATCTGGGTATGTTTTGATTAAATCTGTATGTACATTAGATAATAAGAAAAATAATAATTAATTGACTGCTAAAAAGATGAGTAGATATATCTTTGGTTTCTTTGTTAAAACTTTTAAAGTTAAAATTTTAATATATTTTTTTATGAACATATGTTTAAAAAAATCAGCATTCCATTTATTTAAGTATAATAAAATTATATAGGAATTAACAAAGTAATATTTAGACTGGAGAGGAAAAACTCAACCATGTAATATGATTCTCTTTAAGAACAATGTTTTCAATCCTTCAAGTTTTATTTATGCAAACTCTGCTAAAACTTTTTCCATTAATAGACCATATCAGATTTTAACAAAAATTGACAATAATAATGATATCAATGAAAATAAAAACAGAAATAAATCTACAACTCACTGATTTCACTATTCAATTATTAATGATATTATTAAACTTCATTACTAGCACCAACTCTTAATTTAAAAGTTAGTGCTAGTCAACAAACATTGTCTAATGAAGAATTAAGCTGCATATTGGAACATTTTAATTCTATAATATCCAGACATCTAATTGACTCTTTCAAGACGTTTTTTACAAAAAAAAATAAATAATACTTGCTATGACTGGCATAAACTGCTCATTATACCAATTTCAAAAAGGTCTACGTGAAGCATTAAATACCTATGACCTGAGGAATACATTTTTCAAATAGCAGAGCACCCTAATCTAAGATACATTGCTAATAAATTTGACAATGAAGATCAAAAAGAGAATTTTTAAAAAAAAAATAAAATGCTAGGAAATTATGTTGTAATTAAACTAAACCAATAAAAAGAAAAAATATATCACTGGTGTACTTAAAAATATCTATTTGAATTACAATATTGATTACTTCAATTGATTAATGGGGCCATTTGGAGTGGTCATAGATTTCATCCAACTTATTTAAAAGACACACCTATTCTGAAATATGGCAATAATTTGGAATTCAAAGTCAAGCTTCATCAATAATATTCCTACTCAAATCATGGATCAGGAAGCTATGCTATTATTAATGATCTGTGGATTCAAACTCCATTTCTTTCATTGAAATCAGAGAGGCTACACATTAAATATTTGCCCTAGATTAATTTGTCCAAAATGTGACATGATTTCCATCACCTCACACCAATGTACCAAATTATAGAACATATACAAAATATAGAAAATAAACAAAAACAGTTATCAAATAAGGAATCAAAAATATCTTCTAATATAATGGACCTTGAAGATAATGATGAGTTTTCTAATATAATAAAAAAAAGATCAACAATCAGACTAATAAAGAAAGTATAATGCTAACCATAGATCAATTATCAAAAAAACAATGAAAATCAACCCACTAGAACCAGAATTGACATTATGAATAATGGTGGTTTTTCCACTATAAATAAAAACGAAATTTATCAATCAACTAATAAAGAGAATATAAAGCAATACTAACAATCAAACTGATAAATCTGCACAATTTCTAATACCCAATAAGAAATCATTTGACATTATGGATTTATTATTATTCTTTTCTTCTGTTCCAACAACTCCAACAAATAAAGAACATGATTCGAAATGCAAGACTGGTCTTCCACCCCATAAAATGTGAGATAGAAAGATTTATATGTAGATGAGAATGTTAAAGACAACTTTTTACAATAACATATCTTAGAAAGAAAGTTAAGACCACTACAAATATTGACCCTGAAACTGAACATGAACATTCTTCAGAAGAAGATTAAATTACTGTTGAAGATATCATGTCACTAAATTATTATTCAGCCAACAAAATATGACTATTAATATGAATCCAACCACCAACATATTGTTAAGTGGTTAATACTGATTTATATATGACATTTGAGTCAATAATCTTAAAAAATATTTTTTAATCATCCTACTAGACCAGCCTAAAATGAAAATAAAAAATTGGTACATTTAATATCAGAGGATTAAATTATTCAAAGAAAATATTTTAATTATCTAAATGGTTTGATATTTTTCAACACCACATATTAGATCTATTTGAAACAAAAATGTATAGTGGTTCACAAATTAATTCTATCTAAATATCTCAATAGCCGAGGTTTCTCAACTTTTTTCAAGATCATCCAACTCACCTTCAATAGAAACTGGCTTAATTCTAGATAAATCTTTTTCTTTCAAATCATTTAAAATATTGTATATTGATCCACATATGTTAATAATCACTCTACATTACACAACAATAGTTTTGAATAGCTGTTTGTTTATATCATCCCAGATCCATACTGACTAATTTTCTTTTTGAAACTTCATCATATCTATGTTTGTTATTATGAGATTTTAATATGAGTTATGAAACTTTTGTCTTTAGGAAGATACACAGATATTCATTTCCACTAATGTATGGTGAAACTTTTTACCTCACAATTCACACTCATTTAATTATGGAAGTCACACATTGCTAATAGATTTGTTTTTCTACTCCCCAATGTTACACCATATATTTAATCTCTCATTTAAAAATTCAACTTACTCAGATCATTTAGCTTTAATAGTGTCTATAAACCATAACTTATTTCAAAAAACTAAATTCCATAGTGGAAAACTATTCAAATCCTCCTTCCAAATAACACTATACATAATTTCTATTTTCAGAAATATATATTGAATTATTTAAACTCAGCAAACTAAAACTTGATCCTATAAAATACTGGATTGCATTCATTAATATCCTTTTATTTACTATTGATGATATCAATGTTTTAAGCTACTTGATTTTTAATGCAGCAATATCTGATGCCCTAATATGATAAAATCATTTTCTGATGATAAATGCAACAATGGTAACTCCTCAAGATTTAAACATTATATTCATATAAACTTTTTTTAGTTTAATTAACTTTAAAAGTTAATGTAAATATTGATGTGTATTATAATAATGTGAAACCACATTTTCGTAATGTGTAATCTTTCATAGATTATATTTCACTATCAGAGCTATATGGTTTAAAACTGATATGAGTCCTTCTTATAGAATAATAAATGCCTTTGAAACATAATAAGTAATAATAAGAACAAAAAGAAAAATAAGAAAACTAATAATAGTAAGAAGTAGTCATAGTAATAATAGTAATAGCGAACATAATCTAAAGACAAATATAATTTCTATTTATTTTAATCTATGATGTTTGCTAATTTGAAAAAAAATGACCTCTTTATATAAATGCTTAAAATTAAACAAATGTATACTTACTGTTTTAATTACTAAACATATATAATTAGAAGAGATGTGAACTCACTTCTATCCACTCCATCTTATATAACCAATACCCATAATCACATACATGTGAAAAAAATAAATGATTTCCTATGTACATATACTTTTCACATATATGTCATCATGTGTATCATTGTATAAGATGGGATGGATAAATGTATGGAGCTTAATCCCTTCTAATTACCTTAAGTTCAGTATAGATAATATACTTATAATTAAATAATCATATATATATATTGGCCTACTTTGGTCCGCCAATTTTGGAGTGAAAGTAACAAATCTCTCCATTTTATATAACCTAAGAGCGTGGCACAAGTTCAAACCCTACAGTCGTTCAAAGCTTTAAACAGGAAGGTCAACATTCTGTTTCTGTTTGTCTGTTGTAGAAGGTAATACACACTTTAAACTTTTAATATTTATTTTCTTTAAAAGCAAGTTTAATGCATACTATAGGCATGTTGTGTAAATTTTTATTGTTTTATATTTCAAATATTAAACTTTTACTTTCTTTAAACTAACCTATGTTGATCAATTCTAATATTTTATTTATACTTTTTTTTGTTTTCTTTAATTATAAATGGTTTAAAAGTTCGTTTAATTAATATTGGGTTATAATTACTAAGCTGCAATTATAGTATTTAAGGTTAGTTTATGAATGATTTGAAAGTGCGGATGTGTGTACATTACATACAAAATTTTACATTTCCTAAATATTGAAAGAAAAGGAAGTTTAAATCTGTCAAATTATTTTTTTTGTACATTTTTTTGTTAAAGAGGAAATCTGTTTAATCAGTATCGTCTTTGTAGTAATTTTTTTGTAAATGATTGTCACTTTGGAAACTTATAATGAGTCGACTATAATTTTTGAAATTGCCTTATCAAGTCTAAAGAAGGAAGCTCAAAGATTTGAAGTGTTACCTGGATGTTAAAAAGAAAGAAAAAAGAAAAGAAAGGAAATAAGGATTGAGTCTATTTTTTTTTTTAAACAAAAGTGTCTGGAAAAAGGATTAAACTTTTCAGTTGAAAAATACTTGGTTGAAAATAAATTAGAGATCTAATTAAAACAAATTTGTCCAAAAATAGCAAGTGATGCTATCTCTGATTGGTTAAGGTAGCTAAAAATTGGATATAAAAAGCTGTTTTGAATTATTATTAAGATTATTATTGTGATTGATTCAGATTATTAAACTATCAAATTTGAATGTTGAAAATATAAGAAAGGCGCAGAAAATTATATTTTTCCTTTATTGTAGGAAAATTGTTTAAAATATTTCTACTTTAAGTAATAAGATTTTTTATAGAAGGAGAAATAAAGATATTATCTAGTAAATATTATCATCAAGTCCAATTAATTGCAAATTAAACCAAAAATTTATAAAAAATTTTTTTCAGTTGGAGAAAATTATATATTTTCCAAATTGCCACTAAAAAATACCAATATTAAATAGTTTATAGGTTTAAATGTTGATTTAATATAAAGTTTACTTGATTAAAAAAGATTGATATTTTTTTATCATTTTTTTATGTATCGTTTATAAAATTTTAGATAAAGTTATATTTTATTTAAAAATTTTAAAGACTATTCAGTATTAAAAAAAATTCTTACTATATATTTTTAAATTTGATTTAAAATTATTTTTTATTAATTTTACAATATTAATTTAAAAAATTTTTTTTTTTTTATGGTATTATGTTTTAGTTTTACATTATTATTTTGGTTTTAAAATATTTTGTTTGTGGTAAAGTATAGTTTTTTTATGTGTTATTGTGGTGTATGGTAGTATTAGAATATTGTTATTTTGTTTAAGTTAGTATAGTTTCTTGGAAGGGGGGGAGAAATAATTTAAGATCTTTCTAAAAACTTGTCTTTCAATTTTACTAAATTTTTTTTTTACATTCTATTTATGTTGGATTTTAAAGTTGTGTGTTATGGATAATATTTTTTGTCTTGAAATATTTTTGTATGTGGTAACTTATAAATATTTGAAGGGAGGGGGATAAAATTAATTGAGGTTGTTTATATAATTATTATTATTATTATTATTCAATTTTATATTTATAAAATTTTTATGTTATGTTAAGAATGTAGTATAAATATTAGTTTGTTTTATTAAAGAGGGTATATATTTCATTAAGTGTAGTCTTGGTTAAGTGTGTTATTCATATATAATGTTGAATATTAGTTATTTAAGATATAAGTAAATATGTAAAATTAAGAATAATTATGAATTTCTTTATAAAATTTAGTTTTATGTTTAGGTTAGTCCTAGAGTGTATTAAATCTTTCATTATATTATTATTTTTGTCTAATGTTTTAATTAATGAGTGTTTAATGTTTAAGGTAATAAATATTGTTTTATAATATTTAGTGTTTCTTAGTATTATTTAAATTTATTTATGAAGGATGAGTAATTGATTAAATTAGTTATATATAATCTGAGTAGTGAATTAAAATATTGAAAAATTTGTTATGTTAAGATTGAGAAATATTTATTCTAGTATACTATTTGTTTATAGAGGTTTTATTTTATAAATATTATGTATAGTGATATTAAAACAAAATCTTCCATTTATTATAAATAAATAAAGAATTAAAGTAATTAAAAGTTATAGATATAAGTGTCTAGATTCAGATAATCTAGTGGCGCCTGTAGAATATTCACTTAGTATTTGTTTAAAATATTAAATAAAAAGAAATAAAGTGGTAAAACTATGCTGTATACCTGAGTTATATTTTATTGAATTACTAGTGTACTCACTCTGATTTCATATAATATGGTTATTAATAATTTGATAACTTATATGATCATTCAATGGAATAGGATGTATATTATTTGTACATTTATTAGTATATATATATATATATATATATATATATATATATATATATATATATATATATATATATATATATATATATATATATATATATATATATATAACTTATAACAGTGACCAAGCATGACTTTTTTAGGAATGGAAGCATACTTCTTTTTTATAATGTTTTTATTTCACTTACCACAACAATTTTTATGTAATAGTGCCTAATATATTACACATATCTAGAAAAATCTGAAACCCTTTTATCTGTAAATCAGAGAATACATTATCAATATATTTTTATCTTCCAAATCCTTTTAACATTCTTACAAGTTTTAACTTTAAATTAAATCTTAGCACTGTTTGAACTTCTTATAATCAATAATAATGCATTAGTCAAATTCATTCTTTACATATATAAAAACAATTCAACTGTTGGTAAAAAAACAAACTGAAAGTCAACAGTAATTCCATCCGAAAAATAATGAATTTGAATTGGTCATTCTAATCAGACTGTGATTAATTTAAATATAGCTAATACATTATCAATATATTTTCATCTTCCAAATACTTTTAACATTCTTAAAAGTTTTAACTGTAAATTAAATCTTAGCATTGTTTGAACTTCTTATAATTAATTGAGAATGTGTTAGTCAAATTCATTCTTTGCGTATATAAAAACATATCAAGTAAAAAAATTAAAAGTGAATTTTTTAAATTGAATTTTAATTAAAGCTTTTGAAAGTTTTAGTGATTTTTTTAATGGAAGCACTCATTCCATTCAATACACAGTTGCTTCATCTCTGACTTTTATTCAACTGCATTAATATGATTGAGGAATCTAAATTATATGCAGATGAACTAAATGTTTCCATATTTTTATTTACTTCAAATCTAGACCCTAAGAGATGTATCTAAATTAAATATATAAGTTATATTGTGTAATTTGTTCACCTGATTTCAATGTAGTGTTATACACAATTTCATATTATATATGTATGTGTGTAGACAGAGAGAAAGATAGAGAAAAGGAGAATTAAACAATTTATAAATGTAGATATTACATTTTAAATTACTTCAAATCTTAATATATATATATACTTTATAAGTCTGAATATATTTTTTAATCTATGTGTATAAATACAAAGAATAACATTAAT
This sequence comes from Epiperipatus broadwayi, assembly GCA_028023455.1. Taxonomy (NCBI): domain Eukaryota; kingdom Metazoa; phylum Onychophora; class Udeonychophora; order Euonychophora; family Peripatidae; genus Epiperipatus; species Epiperipatus broadwayi. Next base: position 21,955 of record JAQFVV010013557.1, on the reverse strand, counting down.
TATTTGCTATTTTCTAAATTGTGCCACATAGAATTGACATTTTGATGACTGCAAAACATGTCTATACATTAAGGGAGATTAAACTCATAGAAATCAAGATCTGATAAATTCATTTAAATGTTATTCAGAAAATATGATGCAAAAAACAATTATCTATAATATAATAACTAATATTTACAAATACTATATAATTAGCTTTAAAAAATACATTAAACAGAAATTATATTTACTTGTGGAGATAATTTTAAAAAGCATATTGATACTAATAATAAAAAAAACTTACGAATTAATGGATTTATTTAAATTATTTGCAAAATGATAAAAAGTTCATAAAAATATAATTTGTATAAATTTACTAAGAAATAATAATGACGTGATAAAGGATCAATCATTCTCGTTTTGATCTGAAATTTGAATCCATGCTAGATAAGTATTTTTGAGGCTAAAATAAAAAAGAATAGTCTTGCATTGGTCATCGAGAGGTCAGCGCGACTGCCTTGCACTTGCAGGCAGTTACCCGGGTTGCGGGTTCGTGTCCCGGCTGATGCTATGACACTTAAAAAAAAATAAAGAAGAATAACGTTAAAAGCTCATCACTTAGCAATTGGAAATTCTGGCAAGCATCACTTTCTCCACTAATTATTTTGGCTAGGAATCAGAAGTAAATATATCCTGCAATAGACTATTTGGAATGGATATTTTTATAGTCGCATCACTGTTAAATAATACAAAAATAATATATATATTGCATATAAAATTGAATACAAATTTATGATTTATAAAGGCCAAGCAAAAGGATTTTTTATGGTATAATAAATATATGTTTATTAAAACTTCTATATGATCCACAATACCATGACAAATCAATATGGCTTGATAGTAATCAGTGTTAATTTACCATAATTCTCAAACTTTTAATAAAATTTTATCTTGCTTCTTGAAATGTATTGCTACATAAAATTTACTCCATTAAATATATTACAATTAAATTTAATGTGCTTAATTGAATTATAATTTTAATCTAATTGTGCATGTGAAAGATATAAGGGAAACAACCATTAAATCAATTCCAACTTAACGGAAATTTAAAAAAAAAAACAGTTTTATTAGTTAAATAAAATATCTTTGCTCAGACTGTTGTACAGTGCTGATCTGCTGTTTCATCTTTTGTAAGTACCGACCTACAATTTTTTTGAAAATACAGTGGAAATTTCATACTTTATAATATTATATGCCAATAAAATTGTACATGGTATACGAATAATTTCTTAAATGTCAATATTTAGTCAAAGACAAATTCTTTTAAAAATATTTTTAAAAGATATTTTAATATAATTATGGAATAATTTAACATTACTGTTTTTTCCTATTATAGTTTTTCTTGCGCAATTTCAAGACAGAAAAAATAAAAATAAATATAAAGTTGTTCAGTTTTAAAATATAAGAATTTTGTAATAATTTCAGATATAATTGGCAAACAACGCTGAAACACATTATGACAAAAACAAAGAATAATCCAAGATTTCATTCTTTTTCGTTAATTACCTTTAATATCAATTACAAACTAATTTCAGAGTCAAAAAAACTTGCTTGCTAACATATTGCTTAAACACAATATTTCTCGTGCTGCTACTAAATTGATTATATAGAAAGTAACTGTGATGATTAAAATGATTTGATTTTTCAAATTAAAAAAATGAACTCTGTCTTTACACAGATGTAGAGGTCATATATTGATTTCTGTTTGGTAAACAAATAAATCCTTTTTGCTAAACTGTATAAATGAAAATGTCACAAATTTATAAGCTCGTCATATTGAAATTTTTAATAAGAGAGTTGAGAAAGGGGGAAAAAATACAATTTTAAGACCTGTTGCCCTTAGACACACAATATTCCATTTTAATATTTTTTAATTCATGATGAAAGTCTTGAAGCAAGTTATTCAGCATAGCTTAATTAAGTCATACTACAGTAAATGATTTTTTTTTCATTATTTTTAACACAAAAAAATCAAGTAATATAATTTCTCTAGGCATTATTTTTATTAAAATATTTATATGTTTACAATTAGTTCACTGCATAACTATTTCTCTCAACAACATAAAATGATTCTTTCTATCTTATTTAGAATATATGGAAAAACAGTTGTGTGCATAATCCGCATTATAATGAACCAACAACATAAAGATAGACTTACCTTATTGCTAAATGTTTATTACAATTAAAAGAGAGAACTGCTAATAAATATACATTAAACAAAATTATTTTAATAATAATAAAAAATAAAAACAAACATAATTGTACTTTTTTACAACAATAATAATAACATAATTATTTTCTTTGATCAATATTTTAAAACCACGAGTTATTTATTGTTTTGTGAGAAGATAAGATAAATGGTGACGTCATTTTATTGTTTTTATATATATTCTGCCTATCTACCAACTTATCTATTACATATTTACCTCTTTGTCTTAGATAAATAGATAGATGGCCAAACAATAATAGCTAAATAAATAAATAGTTGACTAATTAGTTAGATAGATAGCTAGATGGATGGATAGATAGATAGATAGATAGATAGATAGATAGATAGATAGATAGATAGATAGATAGATAGATAGATAGATAGGTAAGTAGGTAGATAAGTAGGTAGATATGTAGGTAGATAGATAGATAGATAGGTAGGTAAGTAGGTAGGTAGGTAGGTAGGTAGGTAGATAGATAGATAGATAGATAGATAGATAGATAGATAGATAGATAGATAGATAGATAGATAGATAGATAGATAGATAGATAGATAGATAGATAGATAGATAGATAGATAGATAGATAGATAGATAGATAGATAGATAGATAGATTTGGAAAAAAATACACAGCTTAGTGAAATTATAACAGCTTTTTGTAATATTAAAAAAATGGAAAGACTACAGTTTCTAATGAAATGCCTGAAAAATTTTAAAATACAGAGATATGCTAATTTGAACAATAATTGGCATTTTGTAGAAATATATGAATTCATAAATTATAATGTCTTATTTCAAAGAAGTCTCTATTGTTCCAATTTTTGAAATATAGGAAATAAACAAAATTTTGTTGAATAAATTGTTTCCAATTATAAATAATTTGTTACTAGAGACTCAATATGATTTTAGTGCCAGCGAAATGCAAGAAAAGTTTTGGGAATCAAAGAGTGCTTTATAGTTGTCATTTCTTTCAGTTTATTAAACACATTTATGGTATTATTTAAATTTAATTAATTGTCTACTAAAATTATTATACAGCTTCTACAAGATGGAATGAAAACTGATGTGAAACAAACATAATGTCTTTAGATCAGGTTTGATAGTCAAATTTTTAATTTGAAATAAAAGCTAAAATTAAGAATATCTTGAATTTTGGATTTACAATATGCTGATAATTATGCTATTTTACCCACTTCAAAAGATGTTTTACAAAATGTACTTAATGTTTTGAAAGCACTATTTAATGATATTAGTTTTAATAGTTAATGTTCAAAAAACTTAAGTTATTTATCAGTCAGTGCAGGAAAAAAATTTTAAATAACCTTTAACATGGATGGTTATCAACCAGTTCAAATACTTTGATAGTATTACAAGTGAAAAAATGGTCTTAGATGATGAGTGAGGTGCAACACAGATTCCCATGTGCTGCTGCTTTTAAGATTAAAGATAAATATTTCATTATGCACACACATACACACAGTAAAATAACTATTGCAGCTAAGTTAACTATATAAAGGGCTGTTATTTTATCTACTTTAGTGTATGAAAATAGACAATCCTTCAACACAATGTAAAAGCATTAGAAAAGTTTCATGTAAGAGTTGCTCTGTAAAGTTTTAAAAATACAAAGGCAAGGTAATAAAACTAGTCATTAATTTTGTGAATGTGATATCATAGAATCTACTATGGTAAAATCATACCTTCACTTGATTGGACTTTTAAAACAAATGAACAATGCAATACATTCTAAAAGAAAGTTTTATAATGAGCATGTTTTCAAGGCAGAAAAACTGACTATATAAGAATTATCTTAAAGTCAAAGAAATATGACAATGAATATTTCCAATGGGAAATTATAGCAGAGAGTAGAACACAATGAAGAGCTATAGTAAACATTTTCTTAAAGTCTTTCATGAAGAAAAAATTCTGCTAAAAAATTTAAAAGACAGCATCACAAAATATTAATTACAAAAATGGATCAGTGTGTCTATATGTTGACATATTTATGGTTCACTGATTATTTGTTAATAGCCTTACTTATGCTGCTATATTATATGTCACCATCACCATTCTCATCCTTTGTGAGATGAAAATATTGATTAAATAGCATTTTTCCAATCTATCTCTAAACTTTTTGTTTGAAGTCATTCTTTAAATTATTATTAATTGACTCATTAAATACATTTCCAAATCCTAGTTACTCATTTAATGGTATTGCCTGCTTCCCCACATTTATCTTTTTTTTTCTTATTGTACTTACAGTCAAAAGTTCATGTGATTGAATCATTCAGTTTCAATTTTTCAGACGTTTCTATTTACTTTCATGCTGTGATGAAAAATTATTGACCAGTCTTTATTTAAAATGTTCGAGTTTTTATATTGTAAGTAAAGATAATAAAAAAATGTTTAATTTGTTGCCTTCAAAAGTTAATATACAATGGAAAATTTATGGAAACTTTAATCACAATATTTGAAAAAAAATAATTTATTAATACATTCCAACCTAAATACTTATACTTTGACTTCAAATTACTGTTTTACTTTAATTAACTTCCAAATAATTCATTTTTTCCTATAATTTCTTTTTATAATTTAAAATAAATAATTCTGAAAATTTATGGAGCTGAAGAAAGAAATTAGTGAAAGAAGAGTGATTTACCATCAGAAATTAAATGTTACAGTTCATTTTAAAATCTCATTTTGCCTGAATCTTATCCAGGCATTAAAAACAATACAGATGAGATTAATCAAACATTAAATATATTTCTCTTTGGTTACATGAATGCATTCGGATTTATTTATTTTTAGATCTAGTAATATGATATTCAAATACACACACACACATACTGTATATAAATATTTCTCAAAAACAAACATCTATAATATTAACTTCAGATAAAAGTTTTTTTAAAAAAACAGGATTAAAAGAACAAAAATTACACGAGTTTCATGATAATTATACAAACCAATTTATGAATCAAAAATACTATCCATATTTAGCACATCTTAATTCTATATATTGTTTATCTGATATATTGCTTTGTCTTTTTTTAAATTTCTTCAATCACACTTTTTTTATGGATGGTATCAAGGTCTTTATAATTGTAGTTCTTTATTGTATTTTCTCTCCACCCATAACTTTTTAATAATTGCAATGATTATTATATCTTATTAGAGAATCTTTAAGATAATTTTTATAACATAAAGAGTTTGCATTTCTTAATAAAAAATGTTCAACCTAATTATATTTTTTAACAAGTCTGTTACTCTACTTTATATCTCTAGACCAAAGAAGATATGACATCATATGGGTATACCACTAACATCATTTTGAGAAAAATTTAAAACATACCAATTGCTTGTGTGATCATGCTAACATATTTGAATATAATGTTGAGCATGCTCAAATATTTTTCCTAGTATTATAGTAATCAGAAATATATGATAGCATAATGTTACATTATTTCATAAAGTACCACACCATTTAAATTTCTAAATTCAGAAGCAGTCCATTATATACAATATTTAAGTATATTTAAACATAAGGCTGATCTTTCTATTTAATTGTATAGTTACATTACAAAGCTACATAGTAAAAGAGTATAAATTGCCATGTGTGTGTGCAATTAAAAGAAAAAAGTGATCTATAGATTATTTTATATATAATGTTATTAAAAAAATTTATAAAGGTGCATTATTTAAAATTGACAATAAGATTATAGTTCATACTATGTAAAAGAAGAAAGAAAATAGTTTTGATGAACACAAGTATAATAATTGCATGGTTTATAAAAATATTTTGCGACAATTACTGATTTTCCTACAGAATGGGGTTTTAAATAAATAATCTACCCGTTCATATAATATACTTAATGGCAAATGTAAATACGTTATTAAAAATTATGTATTACTAAAATTAAACAGTTATCGATTAATTTTTAAAAGTTGGCAATGATTTTTTTTTCTTTCTTACTATCACTAACATAAATAAAGAGGATTATATATATATTTCTTTTGTTTAATCATTTATAAATTTAAAATTGTATATAAAAGTATTTGTTTTATCAACAGGTTGTGAAATGAATATGTATCCCTGCAAGTAGTAAGATGTATTCAGATAAAACTGATAGAGTTATTGTTTGGAATTTTTTTTTAAGTGTAGAAACAATTAAACAAACATCCACAGTAGTTTAATCTACTGCAAGCCCTAACCTTAAGCAACAGTTTCAGAGAAATCATTGGTTAAAATAATTTTCCACTGTAGTTTGCTAATTTTTTTTTTTTTCAAAACTAAGATCTGCTATAGCAAGTATGGCATTAACCAGCTGAAGACTATCTTCTACATGTGACTAAACACAATCATTACACCAGTCAAGACACACAGAATTTTGCAATCAAATTCAGGGGCATGCTGAAGTTTTAAGACCAGTCATCTGACCTGCTTTAATCCTGACTTGAGGAAAGAAGTGGGCAGTGTTTCATGATATAACAAGACCTACTCTATACCCTATCTAACTTCACCAAAGCCCAAAATGGACAACTACCATTCTGAATGATGTAATCAAGATATTCATAAATATAGTACAATAGCAATACCTGCAGAAAAAACATGAATTCAAATTTTACACTAGGTACTAACTTATCAATATAATTAGTCTAAAGTTTTGAGTTTAAAATATCTCTAATAATTATTATTTTTATTATATTTATTGTTTGGTATTGTACCTATTATATTTAGTAGTAACTGCAAATATATAAGCAAAAAAATAAATATGTATTTATATAGTGTTAACGAATTGTTAACTTATTTTTATTATTAATCAATTTAGTTTCTGATTTCCTATCAAAGTCATTCTAAACATAATGTTATTAATATCATTATGCCATTAATATCCACAATCCTGAGATATCATATAATCTACCAGAGAACAATGCAAAGATAATGGCAATAATTTATAAATAATTACGATCAGACATTTATAAGTTTTTCAAAAGTAAACTTTCTATTTAGAAGTTTTGGTGTTTTAAAGTTCCATTATTTTTATTTATTGTAACTAGAACAACAAATTAAAAATACTTTTTAAAGTAAATGTATTTAGTTTAGACTTCAGTACTAGGTAATACATCATCATCATAGATGTCATATTATTATAGATAGATAGATAGATAGATAGATAGATAGATAGATAGATAGATAGATAGATAGATAGATAGATAGATAGATAGATAGATAGATAGATAGATAGATAGATAGATAGATAGATAGATAGATAGATAGATAGATAGATAGATAGATAGATAGATAGATAGATAGATAGATAGATAGATAGATAGATAGATAGATGGATGGATGGATGGATTAGATAGATAGATAGATAGATAGATAGATAGATAGATAGATAGATAGATAGATAGATAGATAGATAGATAGATAGATAGATAGATAGATAGATAGATAGATAGATAGATAGATAGATATTTGAAGTTAATCATTTTTATTTGAATATATATTAACCACATCATAAATATTTATTTTTTCAAATCTAATGTTCCATTATATTTTAAGCATTTAGACAAAAATATATTTTATTTTATTTAGCACCCAACTTGGAATTCCAGCATCCCCTTTCTTCTACTCAACTTTATTCTCTACAGTCGAAAAATATACTGAATATAAATGCATGGGAAATTGAGCATATTGTAGTAAATAATAGGTAGCATGCAATAAATGTTTGGAATGATTAATAAGATTAGCATTTACGAAAGCAGTAGTTTGAATCCAGATATGCAGGTAAATATTTAATAAATGTCAATATATTTAAAAATAATTAATAAATATCATGGAAGATATGTATCATTATTATAAAGCGAATTGCTTAAAAAATATTGTGGTGGGTTTATTCAATGATAAAACAATGTCACGCTATATATGACTTGCTTTATTGATTATTATCAATGATAAGAGTATATATATATATATATATATATATATAAACTATATATATATATATATATATATATATATATATAAGTTTGTAAATCTGCATAAATAAGGTTTCTAACACAGTAATAGCATAAGTAACAAGAATATTATTGAACATTTTGTTACATATATAGATGATAACAAGTTCTGTAACAAAAACAATGAAAACACAATTAAACATAGATCCATTAACAACCCAAGATCCAGTACAAGCAATGAAATCAGAGCATATAGAGCAAGAATTCAGTCAGACAATGAAAAAGCTTTTCGAAGAGAAACCAAAAACATGTACTATTGAATTGCTATATAGATTTATAAAAGAAACGACTTTAAAAAATAAAGAATTACAGCAAAAATTTGAAGAAATGCAACAAAATAGAGATAAAGAATTTTAAGAAAAGCAATAAAATATAAATAATTTATCAAAGAAATGCATTTCAAATATGAAGAAATGCAACAAAAATTTGAAGAAAAGCGAAAAAAACACAGAAATTTTTTAGAAATACATAAAGAAATAAAAGAAAAGTTTGAAGTTGTACTAGAGACTATAAGCAGCATGAAGTTGACAATAGCAAGTCAAATACAAGAATAAGTACAAAAAAGTGGAGTGTATAAAAAGAGAAGTACATATGGATTTAGAGAAAATGGTCTAAAAATCTATTGAAACTTGTGAAAATAATTACAGGTAAGTTTTCAAGGAATTGTATAAAAAGTAGAAAATTTAGGGAAAAGTGAATTTGCTTAAGAAATCTAAAATTAAAAATTTGATACTTTTGAAGAGAAAGTCCTAATTTAAGCATCCATAAAAATAAGTCATGACGTAGAAAAAAATTTTACAAGAAAAAATACTAAAGGATTTTAAACATGAGAGTGTTCTGGACTCCTTAGATGAAAGCCTACATAAAATATATAATAAGGATAAAGGTCAATAACTTAATGAAATAAGGATAGAGAAACTATTATAAGTGAGGATTTAGAAAAAGCTTTATGTGATGACTTGTTACAATATAGGATAGAAGATAGTTGCAGTAAGAATGAAACTAAAACTCTTGCAGATGAGTGCCAGTGTTCATTGTTTAAGGAAACTAATGAGATTTTTTCCATTCTGCTGTCTAAATATTAAAATCAGGAATAATAAAAAAGAATAAGTGAAGAAACTTAAAAATAAAAGTGTTCTATAATATAAAGCCTACAAAAGAAAAAAAACTAAATAATATAAAAACATTGAAAATGTAAAACACTCTAACAATATCCTGAGTTTGAAATTAATTGATTAAGATTTAAAATATATGACAAACAGAAATTGATAATTAAAATTAAAAAAGAAGAAATTACCAGCTTACTAAAAAGCAAGAGTGACTTTTATTGATAATATTAAAAAATAATAATAATAATTAAATTGATAAATAAATAACTATAAAACATATGACCAATAAATAGATTGATTTCTGCAGAGAATGAAAAAAATATTTTTCTGTTAAACATTATTTACATATTCTCGATTTCGGTCATGTGATGTTTTGAAGTGTACATTGTGTCAGGTACTGTCACAACACATCTATTTTCAAATAATTTACTCACCACCTGTAAGGCTTCAATAAAAACAGTGTGTTTTTTACATTTGTTGAATTTATCAACTTTTTAGACTCAAAAGGGAGCCAGCTTTTATATATTAGTATTATATTGGATTGTGGGTGTATTGTCAGTAGTTTAACAGGATTCAACCTGAGAGAATTATTCTAGTGTTCATGTTTCATTGTATAACTTAATGTCCTATGATAGAATTTTTTTGAATCCTGGAGTTGAAATCCTATGCATTCTTTTTTACAGTTTAATGTCATAAAATCACTGAATAGAAATCATGGAGATATGTGTTTATGCATTCCCATATTCATGAAAAAATATTTATGATAAAAATATTTTTAAAGTTAGCTAAATAAACAATTTTATTAATCTTTATTTAATTGTATAGTTTGTTATTGATACATTAATTTAACTATTTGTTACAGACTGCGCCAGAAATATGTAGCAATTTTCTAGTGAGATTGAGGTTAATAATATTGAATGTTTTTTTTTCCATATGCCATAGTATCAGCCAGGAGGTGAAACCGCAACAACCATCTGCAACAACTGCATGCTTGCAAGGCAGCTGCGCTGCACTCTCAGCTAACAACACTTGATTAAAATTGAATGGTTAAAGATACTTTAACTGAATTGACTATGCAAGCCTTAGAATTTTTATATTTTATTTAGTGGATGGTTATTTGATGTGAAGCTATTCATTCCTCAATGTTATAGAAAGGCAAATATAATAGTTCTAATTCAGCAATTCAAATCAATCTTTTCTGATTTTTTTATCATTAGTTTAAAAAATTACAATGGGTGTGATGAGAATCTCGACCTTAGGGTGGCCTTTGAGCGTTCCATCATCAGATTTTCAAGTGGATGGACGATTGAAGAGTTGGAGTGTGTAGTGAACTGAAACCTGTCCATTAAAGTATAAAGATTGGCTATCTTAATATATATCTGAGCACTTATTGTATATATGTGTAGAGATGATAATCTGAACCAACTGATGATTGCTGGTTTAGCATAAAATACGTTTATTGGTGATTATTTATCTTTTTGACATATATGTGTTCAAGTGTATCAGTGTTATGAGATAGAGTGGAGAGTGGTGGGTCATGTAAAAGTCTGTGCTCATATACCCTATAAATTAATAGTTTAATATACCAGTGAACAATTTATGTTAATCAAAAATAGAGATATCAACAGGGTTATATTTAAGATTGATGTTGCTCTAAGTTTAAAATATTTTCTCTCAGATACAGATATACATATTGATAAGGCAAATAAAATTTTCTTGATTTGGCAAAAATAGATTATTTATTATCGAAATAAGTAATTGTTTACAATAATTTGCATTTTATTTTTTGACAAACAATATGCTTATTTAATTAATTGATATATTTTACAAAAGTATATAGACAGAACAATGCACTTTTTGTTCTATTAGAAAATTTGACATATAATCATCCAACTAAATAGACTTTTTTAAAAAAAATAATAGAAAAGAGAATGTTTTTTATTCTTTTAAATTTACTGAATGGCTTTTCTCCAGAACATTTTATTATTATTAAACTTAGAAAAATATCCAAAAATATGTCAATATCTGAGAAAAATAATTAAAATTTATGTTCAAATATTATGTGACATATGTTTTAAAAATTGCAGAATGCTGTCTGTTTTTAACATATTTATGAAAGTATGTTATTTATTTTTTTTGCTTAATGTTGTATGTGTATCTTTAAGATTCCTTTTTAATTATTTGTCTATTTTTTAATATCGTTTCAGCTTAGTTAAAGTTTAAAATAATTGTAATATTACCATGATTTTCAGCTTTTTACTGTAAATTGTTTTCCAAACAATTGACAGTGATAATAAATGAATTAATTCTAAATATTTTACATGAAATAAATTGTTCAAAATATCATCCAAAAGTTAATTTTGACTTGGAATTTTTTGATTTTTTTGTCTCTTTTTAATATTCTTGTTGTCTGCATATTTTTTTTCTTCCTTAATCAATGACATTTAAGAATCTTGTAGTAGCTTGTTTAGTTTGTGGAATTGTTTTAATATGTCATTCCAAAATAAAAAAAGCTATAAACATAATTTCAAATTTTTTTTTTATTTTGAATGTTAAAAGATTCACTTGTGATAACTATTTTTGAATTTATGATTTGAACACAAAATAAATTGTATGAAATGATATTATATTGACTTAAAACTGCTTTAGTTGCTTAAAAAAAGTGTCAAACAGATCACTAATGGAAGCTAAATGAAATTTATGAATCTGTTGAAAAATTGCAAAAAAAAAAAAAATGTTTTCATTCATCTGTCCACTGAAATTTGACTTATCAAATTTAATGAGAGTCCCGCACAAAGAATATAACTATTGCATTTCTTTATATTTTTTTGCTGAGTTAAGCATATTATAATATATCTGGGCTTTTTAAAGATATTCCACATAAAGTGAGAATTTAATATAATAGAAGCTTGTGAGCAATAAGATCTGGAGTCAAATCAAAACACAATCTGAAATAGCCATCTAGTTTAAAATAATTAAAAAGATTATCTTTTTTAAGTTTTTCAAGTATTTAATCATACATTGTTTACAATATTTTTAATTTAAATTCCCATAAAGTCCTTTGTAATTAATGATAATTGAATCAAACTGATCACTAAGTTGTAATATTCCAAGGTAATTGTTTTAAGAATGAAATTTTTATCATCATCTAACAGTGATAAGTGTTTTCCAATACAAATTTTATTGCTATAATCATGCTTTATAAATCCTGTTTCCAATATTCTAGTCCTTTTAAAATTTATGAATTAAATTTTAAAATCAACATGGATTTTCACTGTTTTTCTGAAGGTTTGTGATGATGGTATTTTAGTTGTATATATATGTTGGCCTATTTCCATCATATAATATGAGTATCAGATGTCTTTAGAAACATTTAACTTTATTTAAATATTCCAATAAATTCAACTATTAGTGATAGCACATCAAACAGGTTAGTATATGCACAATGTTTCAAGAAGTATTATTTTTCCTTCTTCTCTAGATGTTGCTGCAGCATGGGAATTGAACCTGAACCCTTAGACTCTTGAGTATTGAATTTTAAAGTAATGCTATAAGCAACTGAGGTCCAGGTTTAATTACCATGCTAGTATTGTCATTTGTCAGGCCAGCAATAACCAAAGAAGAGGGAGAATAATATGACTTGAAATGTTATGCATATACTAACCTGTTTGAATGTATTTGAAATACTTAAATAAAGTTAATTTTTTCTAAAGACATTCAATACTCATATTAGATAATGGAAATAATCCAACATATAAGTGCAATGGATCCTCATTCTTTGTTAGATGCACAACTAATATTTTTCTATGATAAGTTGAAATTTTATGAACTGTAATTACAATGGAATTTTGACAATCATTAAAACACCTATTGGTTGAAATATAATACAAAATAAATGAAATTATAAACAAAATAATAAATATTTTCAATTGATAAGATTACATTAACTGGTTATCAATATAGTTTTCCCTATTAAGTTTTATGTGATAAAAGTTTGACTTTATAATTTTTCTTAGATTTTGCCAATAATGATATTCCAGTGCTTAGGAATGTTTTCAATCTAATATGCAATATCATCTTTTATTAAATTTGACCATAAATCAACATTAACATGATCTGTAATTAATATTGAAATTCTGGAGATAGCTTTCCCTATTTTTTTTGTAAGTAGGTGTTGAATATTAATTTCAAATATGTTGTATTTAATTTAAGTTTAGGAATATTTTTGGCAATGTCAAAACATAACATTACTTGAAACATCTTTGAAAGTATTTAGTATATATGATTGATCCATATATTATATCCATATGTTTTTTTTTTAAGATATTAATTTCGGTTGAAGCAGATATTTGAGTTTCTACTATCTTTTGTTTTCTTTTTGATAACAACTTACAAAATCTTTTTTTTTTAATTTTTTGATCATATTGATATTATTTAGATTATAACGAAAATTTTATTACTGCTTATTTTACTTTTGAATAATTTCATTTTATGATACACCTGCTTTTTCATATGAATATTTTCATTTTTTATTAATAATAAATATTTTTATTTTATACTCAATATTTTACTTTTCCACTGAATATTTTATAAAGAAATATTATATCAAATAATTAAAATACTGAATAAAAATTTGATATAAAAATAATATCAATATATTTCTATTTGCATTTATCTTTATTAGTTTGATTTTTTTTAAAAATAAAATATACTTTCACTGTAAAGATATTAATAAAAAACATGGAATTTATATTTGAATTACTTCTATTACATTATTAAATATGTATTTTTAATATCAATTTTAATTTAACAAAAAAAAATCTTATGACATTTTACATTTGGATTTTTTTTTTATATTGTAATAATATTTTTAATAAAAAAGTTTGTTGTTTTCATTTTTCATAGAGTTTCAATATTCATAATATCACTGTTTGCTTACAGAAAAATTAACAAATTCAATAATTGGGAAAGAACAACAAATATCTGATGTTTAATCCATCAAATACTGTTAGTTTAACAATGTTACTACAAAAACAAATCAACTAATCTGACATTATATATAAAAGTAATTATTATTTTTAGAGTAAATAAAATATACTTATATATACTAATATATTTTTGTAGTAAAATATTTTATTTTTTATTAATCAATAACTCCTAAAGCATACATTATTTATATTACATGTAAATCTGACCCTGCTTACCATTATATATATATATATATATATATATATATATATATATATATATATATATATATATATATATATATATATATATATACCTTCTCCCTGGTCTAACTGGTCATAAACTAATCATTCTGCCTGTTTTAGTGACTAAACTCTCCTATGCAACCTATCATACTCTCATTATCAAGAATATAAGCATAAAGAAACAAAAATGTAAAACTAATGAAATGATTCCTGTATTGAATAAAACTAGCATGAAACTATAGATCTTAAGAAGATCACAAGGTGATTAATAAAGGTAATAACTTCTGGTCAAACCAGCTTTAAAATCCACACAAACCAAAGGTGATGAGTTAAATTTGACCTTCAGCAAACCAATAAATAACTAATAATTATATCTCTGAAATGAATATAAAATTAAATTTATAAATGAAATGATAAGTAAATTATTATGTAGATGACTAAATGTATGATGAAAATAAGTAATAATTAAATAGTAGAATGAAATGAGTCTAAGAATGAAGAGAAAAGAATGAAGATGTATGAGAATAATGAATGATTAAGATGATGATAGAATAAGAGTTAATGAATAGTTAAGATGATAAAAGTTAATGTATGATTAATCAATTATGATAATGAATTAATGTTAAATGAGAATGAATAAATACAAGTATGAACAAGATGAAATTGAAGAACAATGTTAATGATGGAGACTGAAGTCTTAAACTATGAACTAATATGGTATTAAATGGTAAAAAGATAAGCTAAATAAAAATAGGGATTTCAAGCTTGACACAACCAGAATATTTATCATGGAGTTAAAACAAACTATATATTTTATGCCAAAAGAAGTAATTTGCCTTAAAGTTTGGTTGACTTTCATAAAACAGTGAAAGTAATCTATTTCAAGTCCAACTATAATAATTAACTAGATATAAAATTTATTACAAATTTAAATTCTACCTTGAAACTTAACAACTAATTTTTCTCAGGGATCAAACACTCAAAATCATTATACACAATATATTTGGGTCAGTGAGAGGATTTTACCACTACCCAAATAGAATGCACAAAACAGCTCTCAATATAGACTCAAATTAAGAACTATATTTAGCAGTTACACCTAAACTTTATGAGCTCAATAACTCTTATAACTTTAATATTTAAAAAATAGGAATAACTTTTAATAAATAAACACAATAACTTACCAAATTCCTTTTCTCAAATAATTATAAACCATGTGATCAAGATCAGTGAATGATAGCTCTGCAGGTTCAACTAAACCAATTAAATCAAAATTATATTTATCTTTTAATCTATTACTTAAAATAATATGTACTCTAAGTTATTAACATTTTGATTATTGTGTGATGATGCATTAGATGTACTAATAAATTAGAGGGCTTAACCAAATTATTAGGATATAACAACATATAGTTAATTGTACTATATTGGTTGATGATGATTTCAATTTATAATCTTCTGATAGGTCGATAGCAATAACAATAATAATGTATATATGGTGATTAGCAATAAGACTACAGGCAACTAAATAAATTTTTAAACACAACAAACTTTATTTATAATATTTACAAATTTTAATTCAAAGATATGGCATGAAATAAAACCAAATACATTTAATTAAACTCAGGGATGGGAAAAATACCTGATATACCATTGACCATACTCTTAGTCAATGCGACTAACTTATGCAATGATATTAAGAGTATTACTTATTACTGTTTAGCCTATTTTAAAGAATAAGATAATGAAACCTTATTGAAACTGAACTAGCACTTAAATTACAAAAACAACAGTGTATTTAGGACCTTATGGTATGCACAAATTTTAAATTTAGAATTCAAAAGTTATAATGTAGTGCATTATACCAAAGCCATTTCTTTTATCAGAATATGATAAGGGCAATTATCATATTCTGCGCAATTAATAACTGATTAAAATTTGAGATGAATAGATTTGGTGCATTAAAGTAAGAATAAGCATCAAAAGTCCACTACATATATATCACTAAAACATTACCTATGTCCACAACCTAATTATTGAATACTTAACTGATCTTACCGATCCATTGTCAAATCACTAATCAATAAAGATAAAGTGCTCGCATGCATCTCTTGCTCTTAAATCTATAAATTCCACAACCATTAATAGATCTTGGTTTGGTCTGTCTATAACTGACGATGATCATACAACATCATAAACACTATTTCAATTAGGCCAACACTATAGCTAGATTAGTGTTTCTTAATCTAACATTATTTTATCCTTGCCATATGATTTTGAACTACTATACTTCACCATACATGGTGGAAAAACTAACTCTATATCATCATGAGGGATTTAACACTAAAAGGGAGGCTCTATAAAACAACATGACAGTTGTATAATAATATAGTTAATTCTACTACCTCTCTATGGGTATACACATGTGGGCTTTGCCTCATCATGAAAAAAATAGAATTCAGACCATGGATATCCTTTCTTTTAGGATTATTTATGTGAACAAGCATTAATTACTACTCAGTCTCTACCAAACTTTCCTTTCATGGAATCAGCAATAGGTGATTCTCCATCAGCCCATGCTTAATATTAATATTAATCTATTGGATGTCATTCTATTGGAACATCCTATCAGTGAAAAACTGTCACAAATCATTCTCAATATTATAGCTAGGTAAAACAACACTAACAATAACAGTGGAAATATATATATTCCATTTCACAATGCAGAACCATTATGTATCAATAGACAAACCAAAATATATATGTTAAATGATCATTAATTATTTTAAAATGACAACTATACTTTTGTTAGAAAGAGCACAATGTATTTAAGCAATAAAAATCAAACCTGCATTTGTATTCAAAGTCGACAAGTTCATTTCTATACAAATTACAAAATGAAAAAGGCTTATATCAAATTTTCTTTTATATAAGAAAATAATTTGGTCATTCTAATATATCTTTGACAAAATGTCTGCATGTTCACCCTTTACTAAAATACACTAAAATCGGTTTTAAACTATAAGAGATAAATATTTTTCTCTCTTCAGATCAATGACATTAAGATTATGTTTTCCCTTACTTGGGAAAATAACAAAAATGTGGGTAATAATAAATGTATGTATCTTTATACATTTTTATATCCCTTTGACTAAATATATTTTAGACCATATACCACAATAAACATATATATAAAAAAAATTCCCAAATAACACATGACGTAAGCATTATAAGCCAATATAGCAGTAATATAAAAAATAAAATAACATTTTCTTCCATTAAATTTTTATCCTATTTGTCCAAGTTATTTCATCCTTGTGAGTTAAAATGATAAGAACTGATATTATGATGAGCAAACATTCCAGATAATACATATATATTTTATTATCCCATTTGATGCTAATATAAAAAGGC
The DNA here is from genome assembly GCA_028023455.1 of Epiperipatus broadwayi. Taxonomy (NCBI): domain Eukaryota; kingdom Metazoa; phylum Onychophora; class Udeonychophora; order Euonychophora; family Peripatidae; genus Epiperipatus; species Epiperipatus broadwayi. Next base: position 3,951 of record JAQFVV010013557.1, on the reverse strand, counting down.
AATATTCAAAGATCTTCAAGTGTATCATAATTAAAATCAGTTTATCCATTTTTCTGGAGATAATTTTCCTTAATAACTGTATAGGTTATTATAATCTTCAAAACAAACTTTTTAAATACATTTATTGATTTATTTGGTATTATATAGTGAGACAAGGTTTAAATGTTTCAAGGGGAGTGGAACTAAAATCAGTTTATTTACATTTTAATCCAGATGATTTTCCTTGACAATGACTTTATAATTTTATTGCAATTAACATATTTAACTTTTTTAAAATTCTTTATTAATTTTATTCTTTCCTCTGCGGTATGATTTGTAATACTTTAAGTAATTGGGACAGTCACCAGACAATTTTTTAAAATCTTATTTATACACATTGTACTGTAAAATTTTAAAAGTAAAGATTTATTGTATTATATTTTTATTGACAAAATAATAACTGTTTAGCACTATTAAAAATAATTTATCCAATTACAAATACGATATCTTGAGCATTTTTAGTGAATCTGTAATCGTTCATTTCTATCATTACACAAAATTGGCCCTAGGAAAAATCAGCAGATGAGAATAGATAATAAAATCATGCAATTATTTTTTTTTTACTTTATTAAAAGTTAGATGATTCAAAAATGACTTTTTAATTTATTTACTATATATATCATAACACTTGTCTTCAAAATTATCTCAAATTATTTTTTTTTCTTGAGATTTTAATTTATAAGCATAATATTATTCTGCTGGACAATAAGAGTGGCACAAAATACAAACATTATCAAATCTTTATTTTAACTATAAATAATTTGTGCGTCATTTTTAAAGAAGAGATTTTAAAAATATGAATAACATAAAAGCAAAAGCTTACTTTTTCTTGAACTTTTTCTGGGTTTGAAGCAATATTTATGGGAGACCGTTATGATGCACAAGGTTTCCATTTCTCTTCCAGTATAACTTTTAAGAACTATCAATTGATGAAAAAGGTGTTTAAAATGATAGCAAGGTTTGAAGATTTTTTACTCCATTATTTTAGATAACAATCTATTATAATCCTTATTCAATTAAATTCCAAATTTTTCTGATTTTTAGCTTTTTTCCTCCTTATTTTAGAAGATCAGAGTTGAAGTATGGGGTTGTTTAGTTCTTTTTTTTAATCAACCCCCCTACAACTTTGTTTTAACATATATAGTTTTTATTACAAAGCATTGTGGTAAGAAAGTCACCAATAATCTTAGTGTGAATATATTAACATTACCCTCTCTGGCTTCATTTTTAATAACTACCCATAATATCAAAAACTATTTTCAATTCACTACAAAAAAATATGCTTAAGAATTAACTATAATGATTCATTTTAAAGATTTACAAATTTGATTTAATTATTTATTTATTTCAATTGCTATTCAAAAATAATAAAATAGTCATATATTTATCTCCCAATTAATAACAATATTTTTAAATTGTTATTTTATCCCTAGTTCTAAACCTACATTGGGTTTGAAATCTCATCTCCTCTCAAGCAATTTCCCAGTGCATACAGAACAGTCTTTATTGAAAGCCACTCATTAAGATTTTAATGCCAAATATATTATTATGATTTAAAATTTTGGATTATTTAATACAGGGACCTAAATAAAAGATCACAATATATATATATATATTGAAGGAAGGGCTAATATTATAAAAAAATATTAACAAAATAGGGCATAAATGAAAAAAAGTGAAAATTTTTTAATTAAACTATTATTTATGTAAATTACTTTTATAACGTTTATTAATAGCATATTTTCTCCATCATCATATTTATACTTTAATTATTTTATTCTATTTTAGATTTATATAAACAAACAAGCTAAAATTGTTTTACATTTGAAATGTAATATTCAGATTGCTGCTAAGCAAAAGATAGTTAATTATTCAATTATAACAGCCATTTAGCTTTTGGCCTTTTATTGAACAGAGACTATTTCAACTTTATATGAAATTAAAGAATAAAACGTATAGTTTTTATTCAAATATGGAAAAATGCATGACCTAATATCAAAATGTAGAATTAGTCTCATACTTTAGGAAATTTGTTATGCCTAGATAAAATATTACTAAAAAAAAAAAACATTAAAAAATAAAACTGAAAATAGAAAATTTACATTTAAAAACAAATGTGTATATATAGGTAAATTGATATAACGTTAAAACAAAGATTTCCGTGGACTACAAATATAAATGGCATATTATCTAAGTATAAACTCTAATTTCTGTCCTCCATTGTTTTGACTATAAAATGTACCTAAAGTTTTATTTATTTCAATTATCTGAATAATTATATTTATTAAATATTTTCTTCAAATTTTTTCTAATCAGCTATACTTATTTTATTTTTGTTTTTTGACTTGACATTATTTCAAATGAAATGGTGATATACTTTTTTTAAAATAAGCAATTTTATTTTTCCCTAGTTATAATTAGTAATTTTGATCTTTTAATAAAGAATATCTTTTGAATATTTCAACTAATGATGTTTGTGACTTACTTTCAAATTTTGTTAGGACTAGAGATTATTAAGAGGTGCGTACAGAAAAATAATCAATAAATAAAATAGTACAGATTCTGCAGTTTGCTGTCGTAAGATACTTACTTCTCTTTAGAAAATCAATATTTTTCAGTTTTATTGTATATTTTTACTTGAAATTGGCAGAAAATGAGAGAGAGAGAGAAAGAGAGAGAGAGAGATAGACAACGTTATTTTTTTTCACACCCCAATTACCAATTTGTGCAGGAGCAAATTATCAATATATATGTAATTGTGAATATATATAGAATATGAATGTTATGTGAATTATATTTTTAAAAAATATTTAATGCAAAATATATTTATTTCTACCTATTTAGATTTTGCACATTATAAAGTGCAAATTATTTGTAGTTTGTTTTCAACTCATATATATATACTTTACTTAGAAATATTTGATAGGACTTTTTTTTAATTACACAATTATTCTGGTATAATCTGATAGTATTTATCTACAACATTTTCAGTTATTTTCATAGGATGAAAGTCATCAAGTTTAATCCAATTTCTCTGATCCATACTCTCCATTCTTTATATTGTACCAGCAAACTTTCTTATTTTATGCATCTATCTGACATGTGGTATTTTTCCAAGTCATTTATAATTTCTTGAGATCCCATTTAAAACTTCAACAATCTATCAATTATCATAACTTTTAGCAATATATTCAGTCCAACCTCATTTCAGTCTCTTACGACTTTCAGTGATGTTATAATACTTCATTGTTCTCTCATCCATATATATATATATATATATATATATATCAGTTTTAATACCTTTTTGATACTCCTAAAATATACATCTCCATACTTTGCTATTAAGTATCCAAGTTTTGGATCATTAAGTAAGAACTGATAAAACACATTTATTAAAAATGTTTCTTTTCAAACACATAGCCACATTTTCTTTTAAAGCTAAATTATTTCAAAAAGTACTCTATGCAAATTGAATTCTATGATTAACTTCATTCATTATATTTTCAAATGTATTAATAATCTGACCAAGGTATGTGTATTGGTTAATTTTGTTTAATTGATAATTTTCAATTCTTATTTGCTTAATTTTTTTTTTTTTTTGCAGAAACAAAAACCAATTCAACTAATTATACTTAAATACTCCTCAGAATCTTTGTTTACTGTTACAAAGTAAATATAGACAAACTGCACACTATGCTAGATTTCATTCCAAGGTCTCTTGTTTGCAACTTATATAATATATAATGGCTCACATTTTGTTAATAAACATTGATTAGAATAAAAATACATATTCTTTATTGAACTGCAAGTATATATTACTTTTTAACATGCACACATATATAAAACTGACACTTTTTATATGTAAGCATGCATATAAATCAATATTATAGTATAAACAAAATTTTAAAAATT